>WEZZ01031444.1:42227-71131 GCA_013400585.1 Chloropsis cyanopogon
CCCGCGGGGCCGGGGTGCCACGGCGGGGGATGCGCCGGCAGCTTGCTCCGTGCCGGGATGGGGTCAGTGGGCGCTCGCCGCCGCGTCCAAGCGCGGCGATTTCGGCATTTCCTCCCTCTGAGCCGGAGCTGGCCGCCCCGGCCTTTTATCGCCAGCCCTCGCAGGGGGAGAGGGAAAAAAAAAAAAAAAAAAAGAAAAAAGAAAAACAAAGGAAAAAAAATCTGTTTAAAAACAATACTTCTATCTTTTTTCTTTCCTCTGAGTCCACTGCAGGGAGATCAAGTTTCACACGTGATCTATAAATGTCTCTCTCCCTCTCTCACACACACACACACACACACACACACTCACACACAGTCGCACACGCAGCCCTGGGCGTTCTCTGCAGAGCTCATTGCACGTCCCGCGGTGGACAGCGCCACGGCAGCACCGAGCCCTCCCACCCCCAGCCCTGCACCCCGCGGGTGCCCCCGATCAGCACCCAGGGGTTCACCACACCCAGGCACCCCCATCCCGGGCAGCGCAGCTCCCTCCCCGAGTCCCGGCTATTTATAATGCCAGCGGGAGCCAGGCCTGGATTTCGCTGCTCTGGCCGTGGGATGAGCCCGTGGGGACCGGGAGGAGGGCTGCGTCCCAGGCAGAGCTTGGCAGGACGCAGCCAGACTGTGCAGGGGGCTGGGCATGCCCCGATCCCAGGCCGGGGGTCTGTCGGGGCCGATGGACTCTGACCAGGACTGGGTCACCCCGCCTGGCAGCCCATGTGCTGGGATGGGATCTAGGCTGTGTCCCCCAGCAGGAGACAATCCCGGTGGTGGGGACGGGCTGCCAAGGGGATGTCCAAGCATCTTAGCAGAGGGGGATTTCCTCCAACACCCAGAAAAAAACCCTGGTAGTTCCCAATCCTGTGGAATGCAGTCCCGGTGTCACATTTGCCCCAGTGCTGGCTCAGGCAATGAGCGATGCTGGTGGTACTTTAAATAAAATTTTGAAATAAAATCTTTCCCCAGTACTCCAGTGTTGGCAGGGCAGTGCAGGGTGTCCCCCCACAGGGACCCAAGCTGCAGAGCTGGGGAATACAGGATTGCACCGGGGTCACGGCCAGATCCCAAACCCCCTCCGGCAGCAACTGGTGGGAATGGGGAAAACAGGGAGGCAGGAGCGATGCCGGGGTTTAATCCGTTTATTTGTCGTGAAGCGATCGGAGGAGATGCTCCGGCAGCTTTGTGCCGGCTCTGGGGCTGGCTCGATGCTGACATCCAGCGCTCCCGTCCTGAAGGGTCCGCGCAGCCCCCGCAGCCTCGACTCCCGCGGCCAGCCCTGCCTCCCCCTGCTCACCCTCCGGGCAGGGACGGGGAGTTGGCAGCGCGGCAATCCCAAACGCAGAGCTGCCTGCGGCTGGACAGCGATTCGAGCACACACACGGTATATATCCCGATCGAGCCCTCTGAGCCTGGGACACACACAGCGTGGCAGGGGGGGACAGACTGGCACGCCTGGCTCAGCACCCCCCGGTCACACCCCTGGTGATGGCTGGGAGGGGCTCAGCACCCCACGGTCACACCCCTGGTGACGGCTGGGAGGGGTTTTCAGCGCTGCTTCCAACACATCCCAGTTTGGGGACACAGGACTCAGCAGCATCCCCTGCCCGGGCTTGCACTTGCACTGTGCGTGTTCCTGTCCTAGAGTGAATACAGGTCACCCCAAATTCCTGTGCCCACATCCAGCTGGCAGAGAAGTTCCTTGAGCCTCTCTGTGAGCCTGAGGGTGGCAGGATGTGGCCCATGAGGCTGCTGAGGGCTGGGTTGGCGTGATCCCAAGAAGGGCTGTCAGTCTGGAGGTCCAGCTGCCCTGCGAGTCCCAGGAGAGCAGGATTTGGCCCTTGGTTGTTCTAGCGGGGATGTTGAGCACCAGGCTGGGCTGCTGTGAGTGCTGGCATGGTCCCCAGTGGGGTCCCAGCCCCGGGAGTCCTGCTGCTTCCCATGCCTGTGGCTGAGGATGGGGGACACTCTCCAGCACCTGGAGCAGCTCAGTGGTGCACTGTGCCCCCCAGCACTCCCATAAAATCAGGATCCTGTGGAGCCAGGACATCTCCCAGCCCTGGGGAACACTATCCAGGCAGACATCAACTTCATTAGCAGGGTCCAACCCCGGTCTAACCCCATCCCACCCATCTGGAGGAAGGGAAGGGATGGAGCAGGCTAGGGGAGAGGGAAGACCAGAGGAATAAAGGAGCCACCCCCTCCCCAAGCCCTAGGGCTTTGCTTTGGACATTGCAAATTAGATTTTCTGAAAAGGAAATGTTTTACAGGCCATAAATTGTCTCAAAAGAAAAGGGGGATGGGGGGAAGAGAAAATTGTGCAATTTTTTTTTTTTTTTTTTTGTGGATGGAGAAACAGGGGTGATGTGGCTGGAGCACCGTGGCAGGAGTTGGCTGGGAGCTCCTGCCACAGTGCCCCTGCTCTCGTGCTGGTGCCCGCTAGGTGCCCGTGTGCCTTTCTGTCTTTGGCTTCTTCTGTCGCTTTTTGCCTTTATTTTTGGGTTCAGTTTTCTCTGCAAGAGAAAAAGGAGAAGAAAAGGAGCGCTCGTTCATTGGCCAGGCAACATGATCTGACCTGAGCCCCATCCATGGGGTGCTGATCCCATATCCTCCCTCAGGGTGTTACTGCTGGACCCAGTTTCTGATTTTGGGGACCACAGAGCCCTTTCCCAGTTCTGAAACATCAGTGTGGGTCTGTGGGGGGTCTGGGTGTGCNCCCAGGCCGGGGGTCTGTCGGGGCCGATGGACTCTGACCAGGACTGGGTCACCCCGCCTGGCAGCCCATGTGCTGGGATGGGATCTAGGCTGTGTCCCCCAGCAGGAGACAATCCCGGTGGTGGGGACGGGCTGCCAAGGGGATGTCCAAGCATCTTAGCAGAGGGGGATTTCCTCCAACACCCAGAAAAAAACCCTGGTAGTTCCCAATCCTGTGGAATGCAGTCCCGGTGTCACATTTGCCCCAGTGCTGGCTCAGGCAATGAGCGATGCTGGTGGTACTTTAAATAAAATTTTGAAATAAAATCTTTCCCCAGTACTCCAGTGCTGGGGGGGCAGCGCAGGGTGTCCCCCCACAGGGACCCAAGCTGCAGAGCTGGGGAATACAGGATTGCACCGGGGTCACGGCCAGATCCCAGACCCCCTCCGGCAGCAACTGGTGGGAATGGGGAAAACAGGGAGGCAGGAGCGATGCCGGGGTTTAATCCGTTTATTTGTCGTGAAGCGATCGGAGGAGATGCTCCGGCAGCTTTGTGCCGGCTCTGGGGCTGGCTCGATGCTGACATCCAGCGCTCCCGTCCTGAAGGGTCCGCGCAGCCCCCGCAGCCTCGACTCCCGCGGCCAGCCCTGCCTCCCCCTGCTCACCCTCCGGGCAGGGACGGGGAGTTCACAGCGCGGCAATCCCAAAGGCAGAGCTGCCTGCGGCTGGACAGCGATTCGAGCACACACACGGTATACATCCCGATCGAGCCCTCTGAGCCTGGGACACACACAGCGTGGCAGGGAGGGACAGGCTGGCACGCCTGGGCTCAGCACCCCACGGTCACACCCCTGGTGACGGCTGGGAGGGGTTTTCAGCGCTGCTTCCAACACATCCCAGTTTGGGGACACAGGACTCAGCAGCATCCCCTGCCCGGGCTTGCACTTGCACTGTGCGTGTTCCTGTCCTAGAGTGAATACAGGTCACCCCAAATTCCTGTGCCCACATCCAGCTGGCAGAGAAGTTCCTTGAGCCTCTCTGTGAGCCTGAGGGTGGCAGGATGTGGCCCATGAGGCTGCTGAGGGCTGGGTTGGCGTGATCCCAAGAAGGGCTGTCAGTCTGGAGGTCCAGCTGCCCTGCGAGTCCCAGGAGAGCAGGATTTGGCCCTTGGTTGTTCTAGCGGGGATGTTGAGCACCAGGCTGGGCTGCTGTGAGTGCTGGCATGGTCCCCAGTGGGGTCCCAGCCCCGGGAGTCCTGCTGCTTCCCATGCCTGTGGCTGAGGATGGGGGACACTCTCCAGCACCTGGAGCAGCTCAGTGGTGCACTGTGCCCCCCAGCACTCCCATAAAATCAGGATCCTGTGGAGCCAGGACATCTCCCAGCCCTGGGGAACACTATCCAGGCAGACATCAGCTTCATTAGCAGGGTCCAACCCCGGTCTAACCCCATCCCACCCATCTGGAGGAAGGGAAGGGATGGAGCAGGCTAGGGGAGAGGGAAGACCAGAGGAATAAAGGAGCCACCCCCTCCCCAAGCCCTAGGGCTTTGCTTTGGACATTGCAAATTAGATTTTCTGAAAAGGAAATGTTTTACAGGCCATAAATTGTCTCAAAAGAAAAGGGGGATGGGGGGGAAGAGAAGATTGTGCAATTTTTTTTTTTTGGTGGATAGAAAAACAGGGGTGATGTGGCTGGAGCACCGTGGCAGGAGTTGGCAGGGAGCTCCTGCCACAGTGCCCCAGCTCCCGTGCTGGTGCCCGCTAGGTGCCCGTGTGCCTTTCTGTCTTTGGCTTCTTCTGTCGCTTTTTGCCTTTATTTTTGGGTTCAGTTTTCTCTGCAAGAGAAAAAGGAGAAGAAAAGGAGCGCTCGTTCATTGGCCAGGCAACATGATCTGACCTGAGCCCCATCCATGGGGTGCTGATCCCATATCCTCCCTCAGGGTGTTACTGCTGGACCCAGTTTCTGATTTTGGGGACCACAGAGCCCTTTCCCAGTTCTGAAACATCAGTGTGGGTCTGTGGGGGGTCTGGGTGTGCTGATGGCACGGGCAGAACAGACAACTGGCGTGTCATCCCTACATCTCCCATGGCTGGACTCTCAGTCCTGGTACCCCAAAATCCCTAGGAATGGGGTGGGGCAGCTCAACCCAAGCAGAAGCTGCCTGGAGAAACCCCAGCTTCTCTCTGAGCAAGGACTGTGGGTGCTGGAGAGGGGTAGGGGCTGCACCAACACCCCAAAAAGCCATGGCACAGCCGTGCTCAGCTCTGCCATGATGTGGGAACCTGCCCACCACCACAGAACCCAGACAATCCCTGGGAGGATTTGGGCATGCTGGGGAGCAAGGTGGCTTTGGAGTGCCTCCTTGCACAGGTGCTAATTCTCTCTCCCTGTGGATGCCCTCCACGTGTCGATGGTCCCCATCCCAGTGGCACAACCAACGTGCTGGATGCATCCCAGTTCAACCCACTGCCAGCTTTCCAGGGCAGGCTGCTGGGACCCAAACCTTCACTCACCATGAGAAGCTGCCACACACCCTCCAGCTGGCTGAGGTGCTGGTGCTGGGACACCAAACAAACAGGGATTCAGGATAAACCCTGCTGTGCCATGGCTCCAGTGGAGGGGCAGTCCATGCTACGGATCAGGATGGTTACCCCAAAACCTGGGCAGCTTTGTCAGCCCTTGCCCCCTGTGCCCACTGCAATCAGAGTCACATGGGGGGGTTCAGTGGTGTGAGGGGTGCAAGGGACCATGACTGTCCCTGGTGCTGCGTGTGCCAGCACTGTTGTCCCCAGTCCCTTCTGAGGGCTCCAGTTCTTGTCCTGCCTGGCTCTGAAACCCTGTTTCTCGGCTCTGATCTCCAGACAGTTGCCACCCACAAAGGAGAGGGCACGGCACGCACGCCAAGCGTCTGGAGAGCGGGACAGACACCCAAGGCAGATTTACAGCAGCGCGAGGGGTTTGTGCCACGGCCAAGCTCAGTGGCTGTTCCCTTCCAGCCGCCTGGATGGCTCAGAAGTGGTGGCACAAATCTCTCATCACACGGTCGGGTTCGGCCGCCTGCCCTGGCTTGCCTGGGCTGGGGGTGTCTCAGATGCATCAAGTGAACTCCTCGTCCTCCTCCAGCATCTGGATCCCATAACCCAGCACTTGGCCAGGCGGGCAGGAGCCTGGGAGCGAGGGCAGACGCATGCTCTGCCCTGGCAGGGACTCCGAACAGCCTGCCCAGGAGTGGGAGACGTGGAGGGGCTGCTCTCTCCTGAGGGGGTTGCTTGGGAGGCACTTATGGGATTCCTTCTGCTGGACAGGGGACAGGCCTGTCTCTGAAGCTGATCCCAGACAGCAGCCTCAAGAGCAGAGTCCTGCCAGTCCCTGAGCCCATCACTGTAGCCCCACGGCTTCCAGCTTGCAGGAGCACAGGCAGAGGCAGGAGGCCAAACAGTTTTCTGGGGTGCCAGTGCCCTCCCAGTAACTTCACAAGATGAGGTGCCCCTGAACACTGGCACAGCAGAGCCCGCTGTGTGCCAGGGAGGGCAGGGCATGGGCACGGTGCTCCAGGACACCGTGCTCCGGAGCAGCCTGTCCTCCCACACTAAATTTCTTGCATCAAACTGTCACCAGCTCTGCGGGTCTGGAGCTGCCACACACCAGCAGGGAGGAGAACATCCTCAAAATCGAAGCCACCTGGCACCCCAAAGACGTGAGTTGGGACCTGGGTGGGGAAGGGAATCAGCTCCTCTGCGCTGTCAGCAGGAAATATTACTTATGATTGATGGTGCTGGGATGAAATCTCTCTCCTCTCTCCGTGGCCCTCACCCAGCACACACGTCCTCTGCTGTTGTCCCACTTCTTGATCCTTTTTCTCTCCACCCTCACAGCCCTGTCCTCCCTGACCCCCGCCACGCTGGCGGTGCCGGCCAGCTCATCCCACGGCACAGCGATCCCGCAGCTCCGAACCGCAACCCGCGGTGGCTCAGATCTGCTGCCAGCCACTTCAGATCGGTATCTCATGCATCCCCCTTTCTGCCAGTTATTAAGTGGAGATTTATTAGGATAGCTTCAGTCCAGGCGCCTGCATCCAACAATGACATCAGCCACGTCCTGGTTCCCATCGCCAGCCCTGCCCCCGTGCACGCACCGCCCGGACAGACCCTGCAGCGGGTCTGCTGTGTGAGAGGTGGGGAGATCCCCGAGCCAGGGAGCCCCCAGCCTGGGAATGAGGTGGGGGGAAGTGCAGGAGCGTGAGTGAACATCTGGCCAGATAAGCCAGGCACTGTGCCCTGGGATGTCTCCCAAAACTTTGGCCATCAGAAATCCCCTGGGCGATGCCCTCCTCCCCCACGAGCGTTCCAGCTTTTAGGGAGCTCAGAGGTTTTTGCAGGAATCTCCCCTGTGCGTCTCAACCCTCCTCAGCCACAGCTGCAGTACAGAAAGCCTCCCCTCACGTCGTGGCAGGATGGGAGCTGGAGCTCGGCAGCCTCATCCCACCACGGCGGTTCGTGCCAGTGCCCAGCCCAGCCCAGTCCAGCATGGAAGGGGACACTGGCTCGTCCCAGGCAGTCTCGGGGACTGCCAGGTGGGAGCAGCCAGCCCTAGGGCTGCTCAGCACATGTGCCTGAGATGACGGCTTTACCCAGAATTTCAAAATGCTTGGGAGATGACAGCATGGTTCGCCGGCCACTGCCAGACCCCTGCTGCCATCGTCCTCCTGCAGCACCCCTCGAGCTCGCTTTGGAGGGACGCGAAGCTGCCCCCGGCCCCGGCGGCGCGGAGCTCACCTCCCGGGCAGTGCTTCTTCATGCGGCACCTCCTGGTCTCCAGCAGCGCGGGGCAGGCAGTCCCCTCCTCCCGGGCAGCCTCCGGCACCTCCCGCACCCTCGTCTCCACTCCCCACTTGCAGCCGCAGGTCCGGCTCTCGTGGGTACAGGCACTCCACTCGCTCCACGGGCCCGGCTCGCAGGTCTCTGCAGGGACAGGGACAGGGACAGCACGGATTGGGGACCCCTCGGAGCCAGGCACGTCCCCAGGGACGGCGGGCACGGGGTGCGGGTGCTGCTTACCTTGGCACTCGCGGGCGCCGGGCTGTGCCGCAGTGCCGGGCGGACACTGCCGAAAACACTGGCCCTTGTACAGGTAAAACTTGTCCTTGCACTTCATGCAGAAGTCTCTGCTGAAGCAGCTCTCGCAGCTGGGCGACCTGCACTCTGCCGGGAGGGACGGCCGCTCAGCGGGACAGCCCGGGGCACCCCCGGCACCCACCGGGGACCCAAAACCTGCGGCTCCAGGCTGCAGCTCTGGGCAAGGGAAAAGGGGACGAAGCCCCCCCAGCCCGGCCGCCCCTGCATCCAGTGCCACCAGGGATGCTGTGGGAAATGAAACCATCGCCCTTGCCGCAGCACGGGGACCCGCAGGGTGGCCAGGGGAGCAGGGGGCACTAGCAGGAGCAGGGGACCGCGGCTGGTGCGGGACGTACTTGTGCATCTGTTGACCTCCAGACCCCGCACACCAAAGTAGCCTGGGGGACAAGTGTGGACGCACATCCCGTACTGGCGGATGCCGTCCCTCCAGATCAGCAGGAAGAGCCGGTGGTGGCAGGTGATGCAGCCGTTGTCCTCAGAGCACAGGACGCAGCCCGTGCAGTTTTCCAGCAGGCCAGCACTCGCTGCGGGGACACATGGAGGAGAGACGCTGTGGCACCGGTGGCTGAGGTGGGCCCCAGCCCCGTGGCAGCCACTCTCTGACACACCTTGCAGGGTGACAGCACTGTCCTGTCTCCCTGCAAATGCCACCCCACCTCTCTCTGCTCCTCAAATCCCCTCCTCTGTCCCTGCTGCAGCTAAGGGACACATGGAGCCATCGCTCCCAGCGTGGTCATCACTGGTGGCCTCCATCACCCCAAGATCCAGACTGAGGGTTTGCCCCACGCCCAGCACTGCCCAGGGGTGACTGAGCCACATCCCAAGCCAGCCTTGCCCATCCCGTGGGAAGTGGAGCAACCACGGGGTCAGCGGGTAGAAACATGATCTGACCTGGATTAATCAGTCGATGCCTCTTAAGTGTCAGAGGACAAAGGGCGTTTTGGATGCACTCAAGAGGAGCTGAGAAAGGCTCTGTCTGTTTGCTCAAGAGCCTCTGCTGCCTCCCTGGCTGCCTGTGCTGTACTCCCAGCCTGTGGGAGGGCGACTGACCCTGAAGGGGGTGACCTCTGTTCCCAGGGACAAGGGCAGGGTGCCAACATCCACCAGCCCACAGACACACTGCCAACTGCTCCTGCTCCCTGAGCCCGCAGAGGAGCAGCCTGGAGGGATGCTCCTGCCACAGGGGCACTTTGGGAGCTGGGAAGCATTGAGCTCTGGGGGGCTACACACACCCTGTGTCTTTTTGCAACCCCAGGCTGGCTGGGCATCACGAAAGGGGCCGCTGAACTGCATGCAGGCATCCCATGCCTTCACCATGCCCCTTTGTTGGGAGCTGTTTGCTTGGCTCTGGCACTGCAGCCTGAGCAGCGGTGACATGCCAGAAGCCCTGGTACAGCATGCTTAGGACCTGGGCTCTATGGAACCATAGAACCATGGAATGGTTTGGGTTGGAAGAGACCTTCAAGATCATCTCAAACACTCTGCCATGGGCAGGGACACTCTCCACTAGACAAGGCTGCTACAAGCCCGAGCCACCTGCTGGGTGCTGCCCGGCACGGACACAGACTGAGCCCTGGGAGCAATGCCTGGCACTGGTCCCTCTGACCCCAGAAGCTGCATCTGGAGGGTCCCACGGCTGTGGGGCTGGGGCAGAGGTGCTGGGGAAGCTGGGGGATGCTGGCAGAGGATTCTGTTGGACGATGATGGCGGGCGATGCCTCGCAGCCCTGTGTGCTGGTCCCTGGCACAAGCCCGTCCACGGTGCTGTGGTGCCATGCAGCTGTCCCCAAGCTGGCTCTTCCCAGTCCCTTCTCTGGGCACACTGTCTGGGATGGCAGCACTGCCAGGAGCCCTCATTAGAGCTGCGTCTGCTGGGATCGCTAACGAAGCACCTTGGATCCATTAAGTTGTTATGGTCTCCGTTACATATTTACCAAACGCTGACAACATTTGTGTTCCTGGCTGCAGCTGGAGTGGCTTCCCCGGAGACCCATGGATTTACGAGCCTCTTTCCCTTCCCTAATTCTTTGTGATATTTAGGGGTTTTTTTGGTTTTTTTTTTTTTTTTTGCTGCTCTCCTTCCACCTCCAGCCAGGGCAAAGAAGGTGGGGAGCCCTGGGTGGGCTCCAGGGCCTCCTTCCTCTCACTGGCTTTGGAAATAATCCCATGGTATGGAGCTGGGAGAAGTGGGGTCATCCTCTCCCACTCCACAGTGCTGCTGGCATGGCGCACACGTCTCTGCCACCGAGAGTGACACTGAACACAGAGAACAACAGAATGTGGCTCACTCTGAAACCATGGGCTTGGGGGTCAGGAACAAGTGGTGGGTTCATCTCCTCCTGTCCAGTGGTGATGGCAGAGTGCAGGGCTGAGCTGGGATGGGCACTGGGCATGGGGCACAGTGGGTACCTGAGTTTGCTGGACATGGTGTGACATCCCCCATCTCTGCCCACCCCATGCCCAGTCCTGCTGGAACCATGAGTCCCTGGGGCACTGGACTGCCCAGACCAGAGCTCCCAGTGGCAGTAGGGAGGCTGTGGGGTGCTGAAGCATCTTTCATGGCTCCAGGACCCTGTGCTGGCTTTTCTGTGTGGGTTATCCCAGGGTATAAAACATGTCTGGGGTGGGAAGCCATGGCCAGATCCCCAGGCTGCCAAGACCTGAGGCCTTTGGAGCACTGTGCCACCCAGCATTAAGCAGTGGTAGCTGGAGCCCCTCTTGGTGCTTGGCTGTTTCCCATCAGGGGTGTTTTGGCCACCAGCCTGGCCACCCACATCATCACACACACCTACTGCCTCCGCATGCCTTTAACATGGAACAACTTCAAGGGAAGCTCGCCGGGCTCCAGCCCTGAGAGCCCTGGTCCTGAGAGGTCCTGCCCCTACCCTGGCACATGTTGGCCCCAAAACCAAGGCATTTCTGGCACAGAGCTGAGAACCAGCCCTGGACCCATCCCACACAGCCAGGTGGCACTGCCTGGCACTGCCCGGTGAGGGGACATGGGCCAGTGCCCAACGGAGGGGGCACGTGCCTTGGCACAGCCCCAGCACACCCTGTCCTTGCCCAGGCACCGAGCAGTGGCTCAGCTGGTGCCTCTACCTGGGGAAAGGATGGGGCAGGGGACAGGCAGTGCCTGCCGCGGCTCTGAGCATCCCTCCAGGAGGTTTTACTCCTAAGGCACTTAGTGTGTCATGCAGAGAAAGGAAATATTGGAAAACCAGCACATTTTGTGCTATTTCCACTGTGTCTGGCTCTGCTGGGGTTTGCAGAGCTGGTCCCAGTGCCAGCCAGTGTCCCTTGTCTCCTGCCAGCCCCAGAGGCAGGGCTGGCACCGGGCAGGAGCTGCTGTGGGGCTGCGCTCTGCATCTTCCCGCACTGCCAAGCCCCGTGCCACGCACCCCGAGGGGAGCACCGACGGTCCCCAAAGGGGCTCAAGGGGAGCTTTGGGGGTACGCTGCTTCCTGGCACTTGCAGCCCCGCTTCACAACTCCGTGGCTGGTTCACAACCTGGTTCCTGCTCCGTGCAGGCAGGACAGGCAGCCTGGCGTCCCAGAGCCACCCCGCAGGACCCGAGCGGGACAAGCCCACTGCGCACACCGTACCTTGCTTCTTCCACCGGTTCTGCGTGAGCATTTCCATGGAGCTGATGAATAACAGCAACATGAATATTATCCACTGCATCTGGGCAGGAGTGATGTCGGACAGGGAAGGAATCAAATCATCCAAGCGGCTGGCGGGCTCGGCTCCTGCCAGAGCCGGTGAGGGCTGGTGGGAGGGCGACGAGCGGCTCCGGGCTCACACCATCCCAAGCCGAGCTTCGGACACACAGCCACACTTCAGGCTGGCAGCTCGGCTCGGCGACAGCGGGGCAGGCTGGGCTGTCAGGCCCGGGGAGTGCTCATGGTGGCGGGGAAGTGCCGGCTGCTCCAGGGAGCTCTGCCTTTATAGTCAGTGTCAGCCCCCTCTCCTCACCCTCCCTTTCAAAATAATAATAATCCTAAAAAAAAAAATAAAAAATCCCCCAGCAGCAACAAAGCGACTGGCAAACGCCCTGGCTGGATCCCCCCGGAGCACTCCAGCCACCACCTCGGCTGGGAACCGTCCCGCCGTCCCGCCGCGGTCCGACTGTCCCGCTGCCATCCCAGCGCCGGGGTCACAGCGAAGCCCCCTGCGATTTTGGGGGGGTGGAGCCAGGAGGGTGACGCTGCCTGCGCCNCGGGCAGGGCTGAGCCCCCCGGTTCCCGGGAGCCGTGCTGGGTCTCCGGCAGCTCCGGCGGCGGCTGTGGGTCTGCCCCGGCTGTCCCCAGAATTGCAGCTGACTCTGATTTTCCAAGCGCTTCTTAACTCACCTCCCTCCGAGCTGCGGGAGCGAAGCAGAGCCGAGCCGAGCTGTGCCAAGCTGTTCCAAGCCAAGACGAGCTCACTGAGCTGTTCTGGGCTCCCATGCGGCTGCCCACACCCCTTGTCCCACGCTGTGCTCCCCAAAACCCACCCTAGGGGCTGTGCTTGAAGTGGGATGCAGGACAGGAGGGGGACACCTCACTCGCCAGGTACCCGATGTGACCTCTAGGTGCAGGTCCCCATCCTGGGAGCCCCCCGTGCTCGTCCCGTTGTCCCAGCTCTGTGCCAGGAGCCTGGAGCAGCCTGGAGCAGCCTGGTGACCTCCCAGCCAGGGCTCCAAGGCCACTGGCCACCAGCGACAGCCCCAGTGACAGCGCATTCACTCCTGTCATCACCGCGTGCAAACCAGCGCATGGTGCCCCTCTCCTCCCCCCAGAGGGGGCACAGAGCGACTGTCTGGGCACACAGGACCCCCCTGAGCACCCTGGGGCAGATCATCACCCACCTGCTCATCCCACACACCAAGGAGCTGCAGGGCTCCATTCCCCCCGGGGTGCTCTGGGTCTGCACTGCCTGGGAGGGACGAGTGCGCTGGGGCTGCTGAGAGCCACCAAACTCCCGGGGCCACCCACGGGGCTGCGGTGGACGTGTCCATCCGTGTCCTGGCGTGTCCAGCCATGCCCGGGGACTGTACACTGGGGTTAATCTTCTCTCTAGCCCTCGAATTTCTCCCTCCTGTTTCCCTTCCCTCTCCCAGCCCCCCCGAGCCTCTCTTCCCACCTCTCCCATCCGGCACTGCTGCATTTCATTCCTGAAGGGTTAATGATCAGACAACAAAGGAGCCATTTCAGACCCCTTTGGCTTCACTGTAGGAAACCAGGAGTAATAACTGAGGAAACCAGGAGTAATAATGGTTGGGTTCACTTTAAGTTTTTTTTTCTAATTATGAAATAAATTGAAAAATTACACATAAAATGCATAAATTGCAGCATCTGGCTCAGATGAAATTTCCATAAACAACCAAACCTGCAGCATGGCATCACCATCAGGAGTTTGCAAGGGCTGGGGCCCATGTGGACACGGGGATGCTGCTGCCATGCCAGCACAGAAGGATGGGGGTATGGCAATGGCATTGGGGATACCTGAGTGTCTCCAGACCCTGGCTGCAGGCAGCTGCATTGGTGTGGATGGCCGTGGCCGGGGTGAGGCGCGGGTGCTGCAGGGCAAGGAGCTTCCACAAGTCCTGTTGGGTGCCAGCACAGCTGCCCTGCAGCCGATAGGGAATTTCCTTGTCCAGACCTGGAAGGCAAACCCTGGGCAGGGGCCAGGGCAGCACCTCATTCCGGGTCACGCTCTCCGGCGTCTGGCATGGGTGAGCGGATGTCATAATAAGCCTTGCCAGGGTGACCTGTCACAGGAGGACGCACTAATTAGACAGCTCTCATTAGTGCTGGATCCCGGGGGCACCACGTGGCCCATCCCCAGCTGTTTGGGATCACGGGGGGTTTGCCAAGGGCGGCATAGCCGCTGTCCCCATGCCCCTGCCGCTGTGTTCAGGTATCCCTGAGAGAGCAGAGAAATCCACGCGTTTCCCTTTATTTGTCTATTTATGACAAATCCTACGGTCGGTGGGAGGAGAGGCGGTGTCTGCTGTTTAACCGGGCACCTGGCAGCCCTCTGTGTGCTGGGAGGGGTTTGGGGGGCTGCGGGGAGGGGGAAGCCCGGCTGATGATGCCAAGACAGCACCCGCGGTGACTCAGGGATGATGTCGGGGAGAAGCGAGGCTGAGCCGCGGGTGCCGCTGGCAGCTCCCGGCTCCTCACGCAGCCCCGCTCCACGCCAGCACAGAGGGAATGAAATGTTCCTCCTCCGTCTTCCAAAGCAGAAGGGAGAAAGTGTCCAGAAAGATAATTTGGAAAGTTTGTTTGACACTTGAGCACACTTTCATCTTCGGAAAAATCTTGGTGACCTTCCAAAGCTGCACCGCCTGCTTCCCGGCACGGCAGGCGCCCCAGGGCACACGCCCGTGGCACCATCCCAGTGGCTGCTTTTGGGATGCTCAGGGCTCCGGAGGGGACAGTGTGGTCCCGCCGGGCCCACAGGTCAGCAGGGATGCGGTCACAGAGGTGGTGGCACAGGCATGCAGGTGCAGGGATGCTCCTAGAAAAGGCAGCAAAGTGAAAATTAAATGTCTGGAGCTGGCTAGCAGCGGGAGACAGGAAGGGCAGGGGGTGGAGGGAGCCCCTGGATGAGGGCGGGGTTTTCCCCACAGGTGCCATGAGCTCCCAGCAGCCGTGAGGGCTGGGGGGGATCTTCCCCAGTGCATCCCGGGCGATGAATATGGGTTTGATCAGGGGAGGGCTTGAGCGGATGGTAGTGGATAAGGGAGAAAAATACTTGGCATTCCTCTCCCATCATAACAAGCCCAGATGCTTGGACGGTGGCAGCCCGCTTCCCACAGGAATGGAAAGTCACAGCTGCTCTCGAGCCAGTTCGGCAGAGGCCCTTTCCCTGCTCTTAAGAAAAGCCAGCTCCACCTCACGCCGCACCGCAGCCCTCACTGGCATCCCGTGACACGGCTCCCTCCGTCACCCGGGTCCCTGGGGGTGGCACTGCCCATGACCCCGCGCCAGGAGAGGCAGAGCTCGGAGCAGGGAAATGTGCTGGGAAAGGCCAAGTGACAGATTTACTGCTGGTGCGTGTGGCTGGTGCTCCTTCCCACATGCCAACGTGTTGGGAGTACCTGGACTAGCACAGCCCTGCAAGGCAGGAGCGCTCTGGGGAGGCTGATGCCGTGGGAAGCATTAATGGGAAGCAGCTCCTGTCTGATCAGAGCTGGTGGGAGCAACTCCAGCCTCCTGGCAGCCCAACTCACCACCTCCCATGCCAGCACAGAGCCAGTGAGGTCCCTCAGTGCTGGGGTGCCATCAGCTCTCCCAGATGCGAAGGAAGGCATGGAGGTGGCTGATTTTAGTGCTGACATTGCCAAGTGTGGCCCTCAGCACGCTCATGGCACATTTGCTCTCCCCTCCTCCTCCTCTTCCTCATTTTCCTTCTCCTTTTCCTCCATCTCCTCCTCCACCCATTCCTGGGTTTGTGCCACCTGCAATTCCTGCTGTTCTCAGGGAATGTGGCATCCTAAGAGGCTTAAGATTTGCCATAAATCAAATCCTTCATCCCAGAGCGAGTTCTGGAGCTCCATCTCTCTTCTTGGCTCCTCTGGATTGCTCCAGTCCTGGCCGCCAGCGTGGCTGCACAGCCTTCAAGTGCTCCAGCTGCCAAAACAGGAGCAAAGCCCAAAGAGGGAATTGGCATCAAGTGGCACTGAAGGCCGAGGGGCAGCAACAGTAGGAGAGAGAGCCGGGAGGAAAGGGAAGATGAGCAGTGAGATGGGAGGGAAGTCTTGGTGTCGAAACTGAATTCCTGGTCCATGTCAGCAGAGCAGATTTCCAGTGTTTATTTTATCTCTTTAGTTGAGCCCCTTTGAGGCAGAATATATTAAATGGCCTGACTTTATATAATGGAAATAATTGAAACAATACTCCAGCTTCCAGCCGCAACGTGCCGCGATTCCAGCCAGGAGTGGCCAGCCTCCTCGAGGTGGTGGGGACAGCCGCCGGCGGCGCTTGTTCGCTGGTTATTGTTGACACATGTCAGCGTCGCCTTCCAATTTCCGTCCAGCTGTCAGGGCGGGGAGAACACCCGGCGGCTGGCGCGGGGTGGGCTCAGCGCCGGCCAGCACCGACGGGCGCCGGGAAGGACGGCGGCCCCANCGGTTCCGGCTGAGCTGGGGTTTCCCAAGGGGAGGTGGTGTTGGGGCAGAGCTCTCAGGTAGCCAGGAGATGAGGATGGTGGAATGTGGAGGAGCTTGGGAGGATGGAGGGTGTGGTTGCTCGCTGCGTGAGCTGTTGAATTGGGACCTTGGTGCTCACCGGAGAAGGTGAAAGGAGATGAACGTGAAGGCTGGGCGTTGTTGAAGGTTTTATCCAACTCTGCCCCAGCCAGTGGGTGACATTGGGGTAGGGAAAGGCCCCCAGCCCCAGCATCCCTGTGGGAAAGCATTTGCACCAAGCACCATCCTTGAAGCCAACATCAATCTCCATGCCACAGGAGCCACTGAAGCTCTGTCACTGAAAATCTGTCATCGCTCCTTGAGCGGAGCTGAGTGGATGAAACGAGCAAACACGGTGGCGAGGAGTCACCACCATTGAGCCAGGCCATAAACCAACTCCCATTTGCGGGCACCGCAGGGTGCCAGGGAAAGCTGGCAGGAGGTGACAGTAAGAGGAACAGCAGGCAAGGTCTTCAAGGAACTGAGACGTGGTGTGAAAAGTGCTCCAGAATCTCTTCCTGCCATTGCAGCCCCTCCCCCTGGCTGTGCACACTGGGGACACAGGGAAGGTTTCTCCAAGGAAAGGCAGGACATGGGACTTGCAGTGCAGGACAGGGAGCCTGGTTTGGGGCAGCTGGACTGCAGATTCCTTTGCTGTAGGGAGCTGGAATTCCCCAGATGAGTTGAATGCTGCTACTGTGCCCAACAGGACCCCTCAGCTGGGGCAAAAAGTCTGCTCTCCCAGCAAAGCCAAAGCATCAGTGACCAAGGAGCATCCTCCTCTGTGCCAGATGTGACTATCGGCTGCCTCTGCCTTCCTTGCAATGAAAATCATGTGTTTGTTACTGGAAGGGAGGGAGGCAGTGGTATTTTAGTATCTGGCCCTCTTCTATTCTCCTAAGCACCATATATGCCAAATTCCAATAGATTTTCTTTTCTTTTTTTTTTTTTTTTTTTTTTTTTTTTTTTTTTNTTATTTAAGGAAACTATTGAGAAAGACAGATGGAAGCATCAGTCAGATGGATGTTCCTGGCTCCCCGTGAGACAGCACTCAGAAGTCCCATTCTTTTTCAAATAATTTTAATGTGACTACATGGTTCACTCTTGCACATCATTCCCCAGGAGGGTAAATCCTCTGACTCTGGTGGATGACTCTCACCAGCTGGAATTCAGCAGAAGACAAAGGCTTTGAGCAGGCTGCTGGTTGGGGATGGGGAAATTCCCCCCTGCAGCCACAGAGCCCAGGGAGGTCTGTGGAAGCAGTTGCTGCAGTCGTGGCTCCGGTGCCCACAACCAGCCCTGCCCATGCCCTGCCCCAGCTGCAGCTCCCAGGGCACGTGGTCCCAGTCAGGGGACATGATGAGAGGCTCAGGTGGCCCTGGGCAGTGGAAAGCAAGCAGGGTGCCCATCTCTGTGCCCTCAGGGAAGGAAAACTTGGGATAGGTGGCTGCACCTGCACCTCAGCTTGTGCCAGGGCTGAGAGCCAGATATTGGTGCTGGCATCACTCAGCTGGGACTCGGCCACCAAGGGCTGTGATGGTGTCTCTGTCTCAAGGTTTACTTTTAAGCCATTTTGCTGATAATCCAACCGAAGTGTCTCAGCTCTGGGAGCTGCCCTGGGTCCTCTGGTTGCAGCTGAACGTGGACTTTTGCAGCATCCCAACCCTCATGGACCCTTCTTGGCAGCAGGATGTGATCATTCCGTGACAAAAGCCAGCGGCTCCTCAGCTCCCGCCTGCCCTGGCCAAAGCTGCAGGGATGTGCTCATGCCTTGGACACCAAGCCAGGAGGAAACGGCGTGTCTAGGAGCTTGTCCTTTGATGGACCCTGCTGTGCTGGCACGGGGTTGGGAAACACCCGATTTCAGTTCATGGTCCACAGGAACTGGAATTTATGTCTCCCACAGGGACAAGGGTCCCTCCTCACTCTCCTGAATCTCCCAGATTCAGGATCCATCCTCAGTCCCACTGACATCCCAACTCCTGGCTCTGCCCCTGGGTCTCTAGGGCACTGCCTGCCATCCCTCCCCTCCAGAGCAATCCCGGAACGTGGCACAGCAGGGCCAGCCTGGACTATGGTCACCAGCCCCGCTGTGGCTGCCAGCACCCCAGGGCCGGCGGCCGTGTGCCACGGTGACTTATAAAGGCTTTTTTTTCAAAATTAATAACAGGAGGAACACAAACTTTAATATTTCTGAAGTGAAAATGGAGTGATAATTGTATTTAGCCGACATTCAGGAAAATTATTACCACCTGGCAGCCCCATTTGTGGCTGACGTCAAAGAGCACCATAAACCACCGTTAGTTTGGAGAACACTAGGGAAAAAAGAAGGAAAAGAGCAGAAATGGTGACCTTTGTATTAAAAAATCCAGGATCAGGAGTATCCTGGGATGCTGGACAGAGCAGGTCCCCAGGGCCTGTTTGCCATCCAGAGTTTGATTAACTCTCAGGAGTGTCAGCAGATATGGTCCTCAGAGGTTGAAGGAAAAGACATGGAGAAAAATGTTCCCCTCTCCTTTTTATTTTTTTCAGTCTTTTATATCCTGTTTATGCCACTAACAAATTCAATTTTTCAGGAGCTGGAACAAGGACAAAGCCTGAGCTGTTTAAAATGGGTTGTGGGCAGCTCCTGCTCGAAGCACACAGAGGAAGTTCATCACCCCAAAAAGCACCAAATCGCAGGAGTGGGGAGAAAAGGGGGTAGGAGTGGGACAGCGGAGATGAAGCGGTGATGGAGAGGGTGCCAGTTGGGTGCTCTGAGCCTCATGCCCACTTTTGAGCACCCATGCTGCTGCAGCTGGAGGAGGGATACAGGGGCATGGTCTCCAACTGGTCCCCAGTGCCACGGCCAGGCACAAAGCCGTGGCAGCAGGCTCTGGCTCATGGAAAGAATTCTTCACTTGGGAATTTCAGCAAAAAAGATTAAATGAAGTAAAAAATGCATGTCGCACTATGAAAGCAGAAAAAGAACATTTCCAAATATCCCCAGCCTCCCCCGCACCCTGCACGCACTCCAGGCGCTCTCAGCTGCCACCTCTCCTTCCCACGGCATTTTGGGGGTTCACGGCTCCCCACCACAGGGAGAGCTCTGTCTCAGCTCTGAGGCAACCACAACATGGAGGGACATCATGACCTGGGGCCCTCATCTCCTTCCATCCATCCCCACTCTTCCCTGGCTGTTTGGGAGGCTCCCAACAGAACCACCCCGGCCATCCATTGCAGTAGGGAAGTTCCAGCACCTCCCTGCAGGCAGAGGGTCCCTCCTGCTGAGGTCCCAGCCCTGGCCTAGGGGTGCTCTGGGGTGCAAAGGGTGCTCCAGTCCCAAGGGAACTGATGCTGCTCAGAGTTCCCCAGAGACAGGGAATAAACCTGCATCAGTTCTTTGCTGGAGGAGAGATATTCCTGTGCTGGGCATATCCAGGAGCAGGGGTCCTGCGAGGATCACAGCAGTGCTTCCCGTGGAGGGGGATTGCCAGGCTCCTGGCATAGCAGTGCTTTCCCACCGTGGGCCTGGAGCAGGCTCCTTCCAGACATAAGTACTGAAGAAAAATCCCATCATGCTGTGATGAAAGAGTGATGTGTGGCATGGCCTCCCCAGGTGCAAAATGCCTCCTCCCTTAGGAAAAGGAGATAATTAAAGGCTACTGATGTTTTGAGCTGTTTAACAATGCTGGTTTGTAAATTTGAGCCCTCCTGGAAGACCACACAACAATCCCTGTGCTCCCACACTCTCCCAGCCAGCCCGACAGAAGCACGGCCAGCAATGGCTCCATCAGCCAAACCAGTTCTGGCTCCAGAGCTCCCAGTTCCAGTGGAGCCACGGGGATGTCTGTCGATCCCCACATGGGGATGAGCCCCAGCTCTGCTGACCACGGCAGGGCTGGGAGCACCTGGGTTTGCAGCAGGTTTGGAGTGTCCCTGTCCTTGGCCATCCCAATGGCATCTCACTGAGCCTCAACCAAACAACTGGAGATCACTGAGACCACAAACAAACAGCATTTGATTAGATTACTTTTTTTAATATATTTTTTTCCTGAAAAAAAACAAAGACAAGAGGAGAATTCATATTTCCTGTTCATGTGAAAGGAATTTGCCAGCATGTGGCGGGGAAAGCAATGCTGGTGGCCTGGAGAAGTCACCACCTCATGACTCTAGGGGCAAAGAGGAGCCAGGAGGTGGCTGGCACGGAGGCTCCTCACCCAGACACCTGCACAGGGGCTCAGGCCGGAGCAGGGAGCTCTTGCAGCCTGAACCTGGGTGCTGGGAAGAGGCAGGATGGCGTGGCCAGGCCAGGCTCAAGCCCCAGCGCTGCCAGGGTCTGAATGTCTCAGCAAAGCGGCAGCGGCGCCCAGCCAAGGCTTCAGGAAGGAATTTCAGAAAGTTATTGGTGTGGCCTCTCTTTTCCTAGAACAGATCAAAAGCTGGGATCTGCTCAGCAATCCTCCTCTATCGTTTTGCCAAGTTCCCTGGAGGGGTCAGAGAAGCAGAGTGAGGCTGATCTGAGAAGGCCTCAGCACCCTGGGATTAGGGAGAGGATCTGCATGGGCAGAGGGACCATCAGGTCAGGACTTGCATCCCTGAATCCCCACAACCCTGAATCTCTGCATCCCTTCATCTCTGGGTCCCTGCACGTCTGCCTCCCCCAAATCCCCACATTCCTGCATCCATACACCCTCCATTCCCGTATCCCTGCATCCCTGCCTCCCCACAGCCCTGGAAGCTGTTCTGTTCTCAGCTTGTTCAAACATCCTGTCGTTCTTCCCAGATGGTCCCAGATGCTGCTGCTTGTCTGGCACATCCTACTGCACTGGACACCTCTGCAGCCCTGACATCTTGCTCTCCATCAAAGTTACACATTCACTGAATTCTTCCGTTTCCATGTTAATAATGGACAAATCCTGTTGCATAATTATTTTCCACATCATCTCCCTTCCCTGGTGCTGAGAGGCACCAGCCACCCTGCAGATCCCTGCACAGCTGTGGTAAGGGTTGGGCACCCTGGTGCTGCAAAGGGCACTCGTAGTCCCTGGTCCCTTGAGGCTGGAGATGCTGCTGGGTTTGCATTTCCCAGTCCCTGGATGTGTTCAAGGCCAGGTAGAATGGTCTGGTGGAAGGTGCTCCTGCCCATGGCAGGAGAGTTGGAACTGGATTGATTCTATCATTCCCAAAGCCTCCAGCCCCCTCCTCAGTGCTGCTGAGGCCCCAGGAGCCCTCAAAACACTGGGGGGCTCAGCCAGACCTTCACCAGACACCAGCACAGCCCCTGCACCCTCCTCCAAGCACCCCTCAGGCAGGCTGCAAAGGAGAAATGATGTTGGAGAGAGGCAGGATGCAGCATGCCAGGGGTCCTGTGCCAGGCAGGGACATGGACCAAGGTGCAAAAGCCCCTGGGGGACTGGCAGCAGGATGCAGTACCATCCCCATCCCGGGAATGAGCCCTCCTGCTGGTTCTGGGGACAAGGGCGGCTGCAGGCGAAGGGAGCAGCAGTGTCAGTGCATGGCCAGCTCCCAGTTTGCACCAGCCTAGAACAATGACAATGACAATGGTAGAAATAAAGAGATGAAAAATGTGTCTGTGATTTGAAGAAGCTGGAAACATCCAGCACAGGGGACAGAGGGCAGGAGGGTGGCTCCCGACTGGCCATTGCCCCAGCAGTGAAAGGGGTCCCTAATGCCTCCAAGCTGTGGAACCCTTCATGGGGGCAGCCTGGCTTTCCACAGTCACAGCTTGGGAATAATTCAAAGATTTTCTTCTTGGGAATTTCTTGCTGGGAGTGGCCGTGGGCTTTTATGTCTGCACCGAATGACTGCGAGGGGTTGGAAAGGCAGGCGGGGGCTCGGTGGCCTTGTGCAAAGCATCCGTGTCCTGCTCCCATATGGAGAGCAAAGGAAAGGGAAAGGCTGAGTGGTGGGAAAAACCACAATCATCCAGGCCTCAGCAAACAGCAGGTCCCACTCTGGCACTCGTTTTGAGGCAGTGGCTACATCTCTCCCAGCCTGGTTTTCCATCCAGGATAAAGTGGGAGCAGGAGGGGGCATCAGTGCCAGACCATCCCCGGCGCCTGCCATGACAGAGGCGGCAGTGCCTGGTCCCAGCGCCAGCCCACAGCTCATCCCCTTCTTGGGCTTTTCTCCTTCCCTCCCTGGAATTTTGCCCTCCTGTTTGTTTTTTTTTTTTTTTTTTTTTTTTTTTTTTTTGTTTTTTGGGTTTTTTTTGCAACATAAAATTTTTCATAGCCTTTTAAACACTGTAAAATTTAATACAAAGGAAATTAAAAAACCCAGAGGAACTATTCTCAAAATAATTTCACAATCCGCACACATCCCTCAGCAAATTGAATTTGTAGGAAATAAAGAACAAAATATGACAATAAAGGGCTTCTAAACAAATCCTAATGTGTCACATATGGAAGTGCAAATGCCAGCCTGTGTGCAGGCACTTGGCAGAGGTGGGTGGCATGTGGGTCTGGGGGGCACAGCTTTGCCACCCCCCAACACTGCTTGGAGTCCCTGCACTCCTGGGGGCAGCTTGAAGGAGCCAGGGGGGTTTTGCTGCCCCAAACTTCACACTATGAACCCTGGCTGTGTCTTTCTTGTCCCAGCAGCTCCAGCTCTGGTGGCAACGCTGACAGCATGTCCTGCTTCATCAGCCTGGATCCTGACCAGTTTGTGGCAGTTAATGGGGAAAAAGAAAACTTCAAAGGATCTGATGGAGCCCTGCCAGGGTCCCACAGGGTGAGCTGGGAACCTCCTGCCTCACAGCAATGCCCACGGCCTGGCTTCCCCACGGCCACTCAGCATCCCGGGGGCCTGGTGGTGAGGGGACATGGGTGCACCCCCATCCTCACACCCCCATCCTACATACACACCCAACACCATCCATTCCCAAAAAGCAGATCCTTCCCAGATGTTCCTTGTCCAGCTGTGGCCCTGCTTCTCCCCCTGGTTTTTTTCCTCTTCTATTAATAAACCTGGCACCTGAAGAGGAATTTTCCCTGTAAACACCCAGCCTCACACTTTAGTGACTTTTGTTCTGTGTTTTAATTAATGAACTGGAAAAAATGTCAATTGTTACCCACCACAGGCACGTGTGTCCTGCAGGCTGCTAGAGACGTGTCCTCGCTGCTCTGTCCCATGCTGTGGTCACAGGGCAGAGCCACCCTGACCCTTTTCCAGAGGGAAAACAGGGGATATCTGGAGGGTTGTACCCGAATTGCTGTTCCACTGCTGCACCCACACACGGCACTGCTCCAGGGGGATCCAGGTGCTCTCCCTTGCCCAGATGCCCCATCCCAGATGGTCAACACTGCTGGTTTACCATGGTGCAGCCCAGCCCACCATGACTGCACCCCCTCACCATCCCCAGCCCCACTGGGCAGCATGTTGGACCACTTTCATCAAGGAATATTCCCCACCAGCCAAGAAGCCAATACTCCCCGAGAACATTGCCTCATCCCAGCCGTGCGTGCCTGGGATGGGGAGAAACGCTGGGGAGCTGCAAAAGACATCCAAAAATTAATGTACTGTGTGCAGCAGCGCTGGGGCTGCAGCCCGGGGGAAGCGCCTGCCGTGTGGCATGGAAGGAACTGCAAAGAAAAGGGTCTTGTGAGGATAGCGGGAGCTGCGTGGCAGGAGCAGGCTTTGCTCTGCAGGCTTCCCGCAGCTCCAGGGGAAGTTTGGGATGGGACCGGCTCTTCCCCCTGTGCAATGCCACCTCCTGCTCGCCCCTGCAGAGGGAAGGTGCTGCCAGCCCTGGAATGCTACAGTGGTGTCCCCGCATCCATGCACCCCCACCTTTGGTGCTTTGCAGCCGCCGTGACCCCGGACATCTCCCTCGGTACTCGGAGCAGGGAGCAGCGCTGCATCCCGGCTTTGCTGCTGGGATGGGCTCAGGCAGCGAGCAGAGGCCAAGCCCGTGTGGGCAGTGCAGACAGGCAGCCCGTGGGCAGGGCGCTGCCCGTCTGGGGCTGGGACACCCCGGCAGCCAGCCTGGGACACCCCGGCAGCCAGCTGCTGCTGCTTTGATGTGGAGTCCCTCAGGCTCCGCACAATGCAGACTGGGGCGGGATGAAGCAAGGGTGATTGATTGTCTTGTTTTGTTCCTCCAAGGCTGTCCTGGACCGCTCGGATTCACAGCTGAGATCCCCCAAGAGCAAGGGTTGGCAGTGTCCACCCAGGCTGCAGGGATGGGGCTGGTGGGGTGCAGGCTCTGGCTGGAAGCAGTGGGCTGGTGGTCTGAACCTTCTGTGCCTCAGTTTCCCCGTCACCACTACCCTCTTGGAAGCTCTTGGTGTCTCTGGATGAAATACATCCCCTGAAACCATCCTCCATTACTCTCAGGTTTGCTGGGCATCCCTGGAATTCAGGTCAACAGTGGGAGCATAGGAGCCCTACCAAGGGTAAAGCTCATTAGGATTTGAGCATGTTGACCTTCGAAAAATGGAGTTTAGCTCCATCCAGTTGATGAGTCATGACTCTGTTTGTGCGATGCACTCCCTGCAAGCAAGGTTTCCACCGCAGAACTAACAGGCTTTTCTGGGAAGCACTGGGGTTCTGGGTTTCCTAATTATTTTCAAACCCTACTGGCAGCCTCTCTCTGACAGGGATCACGCCTGCTCGAAGCGCAGCACTCAGGCGTGTTTGGAGTCCTGGAGCACTAATTGACTTTAGCTCGGCCTCGCCGCTGAGCTCCGGCTCTCGCAGCCCCAGTCCCTCCTCCTGCCCGAGCCTGCCTGCATGTGGTTTGCATTTCTCCCCCGGAGAAAAAACCCCTTTCTCCTGCCTCAGTGTCATCTTTCCCTGGAATTGAATTTAGGGGAAATGAAGGGGAGGCCAAATTTTCATGGAGTGACTACCTCCCCTCCCAAGGCAATGATGGCAGTGAGGGGAAAAGCCCATTCCAGGAACCCCTGCCCTGGTCCACGTCCCTTGGCACTGGTGATTTCAGTCACAATCAGGTGGCTCCTTCTGAGCCAGTAAGCCCTGAGGCACTGAGCAGATTGTGGAGGAGCTACTCCAGCACTGCTGGCTCTCCCTGCTATGCAGCAGGGGATCCCATCTTCCCCTCCCACTGTGTGCTAGGAGACTGCTGCCTGCATGAAGCAGGACAGGGATTCTGGTAGAAAACATGGCAGCGCCATCCATCACCCAGCCCTGCTCACCCTGGGTGATGCATGGGGGGCTTTCCCATCCATGGTAGAGGAGCAGCAGCAAGCTGACCCCGAGGGAAGCAGCAGCCTGCAACACCTGAACATCAGCCAGGGATTACCATTCTCTGCTTTCTCCTGTGAGACGCCGGGTCATACCCAGCATGCAGAGCACAGCCCAGCCCAGCCCAGCCCAGGGGTGAGCCAGCTGCCCTGGCCGTGCTGGCTGCCATTCCCAGCACAGAGGGCTCATGGGCTGCCAGCGGGGCGGGCGGTTGGGAAATCTGTTTCCTCTTCTGCTCGTTACAACACCACAGTGGGCGCATGCAATGGGAGCAGTGAGGCAGTGGGAAAGTATGAAGGTCAGGGGAGGCTGCGGTTTGTGTGACGGACGTGACCCCGGCTGATGGAGCCTTTTACCTGCTCCAAGCACCGCCGTCCAGCTGGGACAGCTCCAGCTACTGCCTCCCCCGGGACATCACCCCTACCCTTGCTCTGTCAGGGAGCAGATTCCACAGATCATGTTCCTGGGTAAAAAGAGAAAGGAAAATGCCAAAAGCAGCTTCCTTGGTGCAAGAGCTGGGCGTGAATCGTCATGACCACGTGCGAGGCATGGGGCACTGGCTGCTCTGAGGGCTTTGCTCAGCTCTCACAGCATTGCTCCTGCTCCCAGCTAGGCTCCAGCAGTCACAGAAAGGACATGGCTGCTCTGAAAACAGCACCAGTGTGCCCAGCAGCCGCCCTGACACACTCACCTTGCAGCACAACTGCCAGCTCTGCCATCCTCATCACCTCCTTAGTGACTTGCTGTTGATTCCAGCCGGGGCCGGGCTCTCCGTGCCTCCCACGCAGTTCGCAGGCCCCTAGCTCACATTAGGGGGCTGCTTTCATGTGGCCAGTGGTTTTCATCATCAAGGAGCCACAGAGTGAGTGAAGCACAGGAGCAGAGGAAGGAGACAACGGGGAGTCAGGCAATGTGGGCCAGCATGGCACGGTGGGTGCTGGAATCACAGCTTTGATGTAGTGGCAGTCAGCCCCGGGGCCGTGGGCTCAGGTACGACAGGGGCTGGCTCTCAGGAGGGTCCTGTGGTGAGGGGATGCATGGAGGCATCCTGCTTTCCTCACTGCTGTGCCCATGGAGAGGCTGCTCAGCCCAAGGGGGACTTGGCACCAAAAGTCACTTCCCAAGAGTGTCTGGGGCAGCTGACACAACACAGTGTGGGAAAATAAATCAAGGATGAACATGGAGGTGAGGCCACAGGAGGACAAGCTGAGGGCTGGATGGGAGCAGGTAGTAAGGGGTGAGGGGGTGGGGAGAGGATGGTGGGTGGGTGAACAGGGATGGCAGAAATTTGGATGGGAAATAGAAAGCTCGGCAAGCACTCAGCAGAGCTTCGGTGTGATCCTCCTGAGGTGACCAATCCTAAATACCCTGTGCTCCTGCACCTGCAGGAACCTGTGCAGCAGCTCTGCAGGAACACAGGGCGAGTCCAACAGCAGCAGGGAGATACAGGATTCCAGATCAGGTTTCTGGAGGGAGATCTATGATTTCAAACTCTGCCTCAGAAGTGGGCATTCAAATGGAGCCACTGGTAGGCTCCTGGCCCACCCAGGGCCAGGCTGGGCTGGGAAAGTGAAATGTGGATGCCATCAAAGCCTGAAACCACGGCTGCTGCCCAGGAGCGAGCTGAGCCATGGGGTGGAAATGCTGCTGCTGCTCTGAATCACATCTCAGTAATGGAGAAGCTCCGGCTGAGGCATTTCCTGCTGTTCCCAACTCATCCCCATCCAACGCCTCTCTCATGGAACTCCTGTGCTGAAATCCTGGCCCCGTGGAAAATCCTCAGCAGCTTTCCTGATCAGTCCAGCTGTCTTCCCTGAAGAGAGGAGTGCCAAAGTATGGCAGGAGGTGTGGTGTCCCCTGGTGGTGATTCCCATGGGACCTGCCAGGCTGTGGTCGGTTGTTCAGCCTCAGTGACTTCTTGAGGGGAAAATGGAAAGAGCGAGCAGTGAGAGTTAATTAATTGACGCATAATGAAGTCAAGATGAGCATCCCCCAGGGAGCTGAAGCTCAGATTAGGAAAGCAGCAGATGATGGTGTTCCCGGGCTTTGTCCCGAGCCCCAGCCTCCTGCCAGCCACACTGAGGACACTGGCTTTGGCCCAGGGGCAAGGAAAAAAAGCCCCTGAATGCCTTTCAATGGCAACTTTAATAGAATTTAGGTGTTATAAGCACTGTGACCCAGACAAGGAGTTATGGAAGGGATGAAATAAACCCATCAGTGGCTGTTTGGTGCTTTGATCCCTTTGGTGTCAGCATGAAGGCTTGCTATGGCAGCACAAGCACACCCTGCATGGACGCAAATCCTTTTCTGACTACAAGGAAGAGCCTGGAGGAGGGAAGGAGGCTCAGAGTGACTAACTTGGAGGTTGCTGGATGGTGCTGGGCACACCCCCTTCACAGGATCCCTTAGGTTGGAAAAGCTCACTTAAATCATTGAGCCCAACTGTTGCCCCAGCACAACCAAGCCCACCACTAACCCTTCTAGTGAAGAAATTTTCCTCAATATCCAAAGTAAACTTCCACTGGTACAACTTGAGGCCATGTCCTCTTGTCCTGTCCCTTGTTCCCTGGGAGCAGAGCCTGACGCTCACCTGGCTGCACCCTCCTGTCATTGAGTTGTGAGGGTGAGAAGGTCCCCCTGAGCCCCCTTTTCTCCAGGCTGAGCCCCCCCAGCTCCCTCAGAGCCTCTCCTGGTGCTCCAGCCCCTTCCCCAGCTCCATTCCCTTCCCTGGACATGCTCCAGCCCCTCAATGTCCTTCTTGTCCTGGGGGGCCCGAAACCGACCCCAGAACTCGAAGAGCCTCAACAGCGCCGAGCACAACAACACAGGCAGTAGCCCTGTGCCCTCNGCCGGTGCGGGGGGCCGAGGGGCCTCAGTACTGCTGTGGCGGTCGGAGCGGGCGGCTGCGGGGCTGGGGGTGTCCCGGTGTTGGGGGGTCCCGGTGCTGTAGCGGGGCCCCGCTCTTGGGATGATGGTGGTGCTGAGAGGATCCCGGTACTGGGGGCGCCAAGGGTCCTGATGCCGGGGGTGGTCTGTGCGATGTCGCAGGACAGGAGATCCTGATGCTGATGCGATCAGTATAACTCTGGGAAGAGAGTATAGTGCTAAGTGGAGCTTGGTGGTGAGGCAGAACTCTGTAATAAGAGATGTCCAGTCCAGTGCTGAGGAGGAAATGTATTGGGGCAATACCAGAGGGTGGGGCAGTCTAGTTCGGGACCCAGTGCTAAGATGGGGGTCTGGTGAATTGGGATCCTGATGGGTGTTGGGAGAGTGCCTGATGTAGTGTTGGGGGTAAGGGGGATGCAGGGCACTGTCACAGCAGAGGACTCTCCTCAGTACTATAGGAGNAGCCCTGTGCCCTCAGCAGGCGGCTCGGGCCCAGCGCAGCGGACGGGGGCCCTCTAGTGAGGGGCGGTGCGGCCACGGCTCCGCCCCGGCCCGGAGCAGCCATGGCCGGCTTGGAGCCTCTGTACGCCTGGGCAAGGCCCGCCATCTCCCGTCCGCAGGACGCTCTGGTCTGCGGCATCCACTGGGAGCTGATTCGGCACGGCTACCGCTGCCTGGGTGCCGGAGACCAGGTACGGGCCGAGCCGCGGTGCGCCGCCGCGGAGGCCTAGTAGGCCGCGGTGAAGCCTCGGCCTTTCCTAGCGCCGC
>WEZZ01031444.1:71755-82804 GCA_013400585.1 Chloropsis cyanopogon
GTGTTGGGGGCACCCGGGCCGGTGCGGGGGGCCGAGGGGCCTCAGTACTGCTGTGGCGGTCGGAGCGGGCGGCTGCGGGGCTGGGGGTGTCCCGGTGTTGGGGGGTCCCGGTGCTGTAGCGGGGCCCCGCTCTTGGGATGATGGTGGTGCTGAGAGGATCCCGGTACTGGGGGCGCCAAGGGTCCTGATGCCGGGGGTGGTCTGTGCGATGTCGCAGGACAGGAGATCCTGATGCTGATGCGATCAGTATAACTCTGGGAAGAGAGTATAGTGCTAAGTGGAGCTTGGTGGTGAGGCAGAACTCTGTAATAAGAGATGTCCAGTCCAGTGCTGAGGAGGAAATGTATTGGGGCAATACCAGAGGGTGGGGCAGTCTAGTTCGGGACCCAGTGCTAAGATGGGGGTCTGGTGAATTGGGATCCTGATGGGTGTTGGGAGAGTGCCTGATGTAGTGTTGGGGGTAAGGGGGATGCAGGGCACTGTCACAGCAGAGGACTCTCCTCAGTACTATAGGAGGGGACAGTGTAGGGCAGGCCCCCCAGAAGCACTGATCTGGGGCTGGGACAGACATGATGACAGCCTTCCCCCATGCCCCAGATAGCTCTGTATAATGCTGGGGAGGTGGAAGGTGTCTGACAGGGAAGAGCATTGTCTCCTATGTGGGTATTTGTGACCTCCTCCTGCTGGTCGTGTCCTCCTCTTCCAGCTCAGGGATGCTGTTGGGGGCTGGCAAGCAGGCAGGGCCAGCCTGTAGGAAATACAGTCCTGCTTGTGCTGCCAAAACCTGGAAGGCATTGAGGGATCCCCTCCCAGAGACCTCAGTTCCCTCCTGGATCTCCCTATGCAGCCAAGACAAGACCCCCAGCCCTAGGAGGTCAGGCTGGGCTCCTGGGCAGGGTCTCAGCAGCCTGTCTATTCCATTGCAGCCAGGTCCTGATGAGAGGAAGTCAGAGCTGTTGCCTGCTGGCTGGGAAGCCAACAAGGAGGTGTACACACTGCGCTACAAGTCCACGGATGATGCCCGAGAGCTGCTGCTGAAGGCCATCATGGTGGAGGACAGTATGATCCTCAACGTCATGGTGAGCACCCACGTGGCCCCTGTGGGTTTGGGGTCCTTTGGCTGAAGAAAACACCAAGAGCAATTTCCTAAGTGTTGGCTTTTGCTTGTTCTGCTTGGAAGTGGCGTTTGTCCCTCAGGATGGGGCAGACCCAAGGGGGTGTTTTTGTGTCAGATGTGGCCCTGCATGAAGCTGGTCAAACCCTGGCTGTGTCAGGGCAGTGGGACAGTTGGCCATGAACAGTCCAGTGCAGGGGCTGCCCTGCTTCTGTCCAGCTCAGGACTTCTCTGCAGCCCCAACAAGCAGCTGCTCCAGGTGGCTTTGCAGCCTGAAATGGGGAAAAGGAGCATGGAAAATCTTGCTATACACTGGGGTTTGCTCCTGGGGATTCAGGCACAGCACAGGGACATGGTGGGAAGCAGGTGAGCCCCTTCCTTGTATCCCAAGCCTGGGGCTGTTGTTTTAGCTTCTCTTCCCTCGTTCCCAGCTCTGCCAGGCTGCTCACTCTGCTTTTCTCGTGTTTTTCCAGGATCGCAGATCTCAGAGGGTCGCAGATGTGACCTTGGCAGTGGCTGACTACATCAACCCAGAGCACCTGGACGATTTCCACAAGTAATTTCACTTTCCTGGTATTTTCTGCAGGAGCAGATTTCCTGCTGGCATGGAGAGGGGGGCAGAAATCAGGTTGGGAGGAGCTGGAGGACTTACTCCCCAGTACAAAACCAGGCCAGCCCTGAAATGCAGCCAGAGCTCTGTTCTCTGCCTTCCTCTGCACTGGCACGAGAGATACAGAGGACAGTGGGATCGTGGGCTGGAGCCCAGGGGAGGGCCAGCCCACCTGGGAACAGGCCAGGCCAGCACATTTATTTCCAGAACATTGTGCTGGGTGGACACTGCCCAGGAGTGTTGACAGCTTCAGCCACATCCACAGTGTCATGTGCTTTCCTCCAGTGCAGACTGGATGGATTGGATTGGAGCAGAAGGGAGTGGTTGGGTAGCACCTTGCCCATATGAAATGGGGTAAAGACTTTGGTGGCCCTGTGTGCTGTTAGCCCTTTCTGTCCCCTCTGTGCTGCCAGTGGGGGACATGTTTTGTGCCAGGTACACTTTGGGCTTGTCTGTCCCCTCCCTGTGCCTGTTGCAGCCTGTCCAGCATCCCATGTCTGGTGCTATGGCCACCCCACCCCACCCCACTGCCTTCCCTCTCCTTGGTGCAGGGTGTACAAGAACACCGAGGAGCTGAGGACAAGAATCACTTCAGGCATCATTGCTCCCCTCGGGCCCCCTGCAGGAAGGGCCAGGAAGGAGCCCGAGTCCAAGGAGGATGTGCACTGGGATGAGAACCCGCTCCGGCTCCCTCCCCGGCAGCCGATGGGCACCAGGGCCCCATCCAGGTGAGTAAAGAGTGTGTGGCTGCTGAGAGCCCCTGTTAGAGGGGATGTGGTCCTGGCACAGCTCCCCAAACTACCCATCAGGTCCCCATCTCACACATGTGTGAGGGAGAGTGAAAAGAATCCAGACCTTCCCCAGCCTGGACACTTGGGTTTGATTTGGTTGCTGGAGAGGGATGGGCTGTTCTGGAGCTGTGTGCTGGACTGACAGACCCAGGAGGGAACAGGGTCTGGGGATGGGAGGTGAGGTGTGGGGTGAAAGGCAGTGGCCCTGCTCCTGCTGGCTGAGGGACCACTGGGGCTGGCAGAGCAAGGACACCAGTGGGAAGGGCAGTGCCAGTGTGTCTGAGCAGCTTTTGGGAGGGACACCAGAGATGCACCCAGGCAGGCTGGGGTGCAAGACTTTTCTCCTTGCACCATTCCTGGCAGTGCTGGGTAGAGGGGACACATGGCACCTGCTTTGCTATCCCTTCCTGGCCCCTTCCAGTCGTCCCGTGTACGTGGCAGGCGGGTTCCCTTCTCTTGCACACACACTATGATCACCTTTGGCTGGAAGTCAAGAGACACTGCAGAAGCTCTGCCATCTCCTGGGGACCAGCTGTGACCTCTGGCTTGTGTGTCACCCCACTGCTGCCTGCTGCCACTGAGGGTGCAAGAGACTCCTTGGAGAGGCTTGGGAAGACAGGCTGGAGCTGGGCACTGCTCTGAAACCATCTTACTGGCATAGGTTACTGACAGGGAGATGTGCCAGCTGGCTGCAGGCCCACCACCCCACTGTCCCCACACTCCTAGAAGTGGGACTGTGTCTCTGGCTGGGACATGCTGGAGAGCCTGGCCTAGCCCAGCACCGCTTAGGCATCCCCTGACAGGGAAACTCCTGATATACATGGACAGCTCCTGCTCCAAGCAGTGGGAACAACACGGGGAACAACAGGGGGAACAACAGGGCTGAGAGAGTCTCAGCAAGCTGCTGCCACACACGTCAGTGTCCTCATCCAGCAACACCCTGGACCAGGGAATGCTCCCAATGGCAGCCCCCTCATGCAGGGTCCCACAGATCCCAGGGTCCCCCCAGTGCTGCAGTTTGCCATGGGAGAGCACCCATGGGCACAGCTGCACGCAGCTTCTCTGCTCTTCCTGAACGTTTTGCTGTGTCCTGTGTTTCAGACCTTCCCCCTTGAGTCCCTTTGCTGTTGGTGGAGAAGACCTGGACCCTTTTGGGTGAGTGTGACTCTTGAAGCACACCCTGCTCTGCCTTCGGGGGATGTGGGGTGTTGGAGACCACCGAAACAGTATCCAGCCAAGTGCCTCTGAGTGGGGGCAGTTGCTCAGTGCGAATTGTGAGGGACCAATTGACAGTTGCTAAAGCTCAATATGGTTCTAATATCGTAATAAGATCCCGTCTCTTGCATAGATGATAGGTTGCAATCTGTGTCTGTTTAATAATCAGCTTGTATTCATTTAACACACAGTAATTCCTGCAGTAAATCAAAGCTGAATGCGTCGTTAAGTGAATGTAAGCCTCTAATTTAAACCGTTACCAGCTGCTGTGTCTCCAGCCCAGCAGTCTGCAGAAGGGGAGGCTGAAAGCCGAGTTCACAGATTCTCAAGTCCTGTTGCAAGCCTCCTGGCTGTCTGAGGCACTTGGAGAAAGCCTGGGCAGAGGCTGGGCTGTCTGGGAGACAGCTTCACAGATACTTTGATATTTGGTTTGGTCAGGCAAGGAGAACCTGTCATCTTCCGCTCCAGTTAAAAGCACACAATCAGACAATAACCAGCTTGTGGTGTCGTTGTGGAGTGTCCTGCAGCCCAGAGGAGATTCCTCTTTGGAACCACTCTCCTGTGGGGATGGCATTTTTTCCCCTCTTGCAAGACTTGTTTGGCTAGAAAAGGGACAGCTAAAAGTGTCCCTGCTCAGCTGGAAAGAGAGGCCTGGAGCTGGGGGGACTGGAAGGAAACCTGATGGCACCAGGAGAGGGGATTCATTTTGGGGGGGAGGGTGTCCCTGTTTCTCTTGCTGCCTCCAGCCCTTCATCAGAGATTTCTCTGTAAATGACAAAAAAAGATGGTAAATGAAAGCAGATTTGTGTGCTGACACCTGCCAGTGCTGAGGCGGGAGACCCAGACTCCTAGGAATATGCTCATGGGACCTGACTGTCCCGGGGCACTTTGGGCAGCTGTTCTGGCCTAATGGAACTCATTAGCACGGCTGTTAATGACTTGTATGATGGCAGTGGTGTCCGGAGGCTCCAGCCGCATTTGCACAACGCCGACCGTGAGGAATGGCACTCGCAGCGTGGGGCAGCTCCAAGGAGCCGCCGTGGTCAGCAAATGACTTCCAGGCAGCTCTTTGGAAAGGCTTGTGGGAACCCAGCCGGCTCTTGCAACACTCTGCAGGGCAGCACGGGAAGCAGGGGTGGAATGTGGGTCTGCAGCGAGGGTCAGCAGGGCTGGTGCTTCTTGAGGGAACAACAAGCACCTCTGCTGTGGAGACAGGCTGAGAGAGCTGTGCAGCCTGGAGAAGAGAAGGCTTCAGGGACACCATTGAGCCCCTTACAGTGCCCAGAGGGGCTTCAAGAGAGCTGGAGAGGGACTTTAAACAAGGGCCTGAGGTGACAGAATAAAGGGGAATGGTTCCCACTGACAGCAGGCCAAGTTAGATTGGATTTTGGGAAGAAGTTCTTTCCTGTAAGGATGATGAGACCCCAGACCTGTGGTTGTCCAGAGAAGCTGTGGCTGCCCCATCACTGGAAGCGTTCAAGATTGGATGGGGCTTGGGACAACTTGGTCTAGTGGAAGATATCCCTGCCTGTGGCAGGGAGTTGGAGTGAAATGAGCTTTGAGGTCCCCTCCTACTCAAACAATTCTGGGATTCTCTGCAGGGCTCTCTGTCTTTCTGCCATGGCCTGCCTAACTCACTGGTCCTGGGAGCTTTCCTTCCCACATGCCTTGTCTCAGGTTAACCCTGTGTTTCCATGCTCAGCATTTCTCCAGTTCTCTCCAGTGCCCATCTCATCTCCTTCTCTGCCTTTTCTCTCTCCAGAGGTCGGAGTGGGGGAATGATTGTGGATCCTCTCCACTCAGGCATCCCGCAGCCTGGCATTGATCCATCATCAGGCATCCCAGGCCGGCTGCCCCCAGGAGCTGTTCCACCAGGCGCCAGATTTGACCCCTTTGGCCCCTTAGGAGTTGGGCGGCCCGGGTAGGTCCTTGGCCATGCTGGAATTCCAGCCTGCTTCCAGCCTGGCTCTGGATCCCAGCTCATCCCTGTTGCTGCAGGCCTGAGCTCTCACTTCTGTTTGACTCTGCTCTGAATTTCTTTCCAGGCCGGATCCTGACCACCTTCCCCCTCCAGGCTATGATGACATGTTCATGTGAGGAGTCACCGTGTGGCTGCTCATGAACAAGTCTTCTGGGAAGCAGGGGCACTTCGCCTCTTCACTCCTCATCTGATGGACGTGATCTTTCCAGCAGCGTTTTCCTTCTCTCCATTTTGGGCCACGTTCCCACGTGTCCCATCAGCTATAAAGGCTTCCCTGTTTGCAGAATGGAGGAGGAGGCAGTAGTAGGTCATTTCTTTCTCTGCTCCTCTGAGGGTGCCCGGCCGTTTGCACCAAGCAAGGTGGGAGTGTGGGGTGCGGTGCTCTGGGAACGGCCTGGGTGCTGTGGGATTTCTCTGATTCTCTGGGGTGGCAGAGCTTGCTGCTGGGGTCCCACAAGTGGTGGGTGCGAGAAGGGAGGGGGCTCCCCACAGAGTGGGTTCTCTCTTGCTCTATATCTGAGCAAGGCGCTGATTGAAGGGCTGGAAAGCCCAACCCACAGGTCTCCATGGGCAGACCCCCAGCAGCAGCTGGGATTATGGCTGTGCCTGCCGGCTTTGAAGAGCAGAAAAGCCTTTGATGTGCATGAGAAGAGACATAGATTGAATTCCTGGCTCACCTTGCCACCTCTCTTCCCTGAAGCCATGGTGTTTTTCATTCCTGGGGTGTCTGTGAAGCCCTGCAGGCAGTGTGGTGAGGGCTGCCCACTGGGCACTGCGTGGATCTGGGATAAGAGCGAGGGAGCTGTGGAAAAGAGGTTTCTCGAGCATGTTTTCCTACTGCCAGTCTTGCTGCATGTGGCTCTGCCTGGCTGGCTTGGGGAGAACGGGTGAGATCTGCTTGGCTCAGGCTCCTGAGCTCTCTCTAGAAGCCTCCCTTCTCTACAGATTCCCCATCTCAGCTGATTGTGAGCCTGCAGGTCATCTCTCCTGTCAGGGGCTCAAACTGTTTTTCTTCTCATGGTTTGATCTCTTGGAAGGATGTTTATAAGACTGAAATAAAAACCTGACAACAGTGTTGTGCTGGTGCTTACTGGGGTGGCCCCTGCTGTGCAAAGGGAAGCCTCCTGAGGCAGAGGATCCACGCTGGGAACCTGCTTTGTACCTTCCCCTGAGCAGCAGCAGCGCTTTTCCAAGACGATGTAACTGTATTAGGAAAATGAAGTGGAGAACAGCCCAGCCCTGCTCCTGCAGTAATTGCCTCTCCGGGGCATTGAGTGCTGTTGGAGCACTGCACGCAGCTGCGTTGGCAGAAATAAAAAGGGGGAAGGGATTCCCCCCCATCTATCTCTTTTCCCAAAAGGCTTTTTTCCTTTTAAAACCTCTTTTCCTACAAACGCAGTTAATAAAGCTGTGTTATGGTGTGTGCCACTCTGGGCCCTGCATATGTGGGAACAGGGAAGACCAGCTGGAGAAATCTGGTGCTGGGAGGAGTTGGAGCAACCCCTGCATCTCCCAAGGGCTCATGCGTGGACCCCCGTTTGTGGAGGGGCTGGTTCTGAGCCCAGACCCACTGCACTACCCAGAGCATTTTGGGGGCAAGTCCCAGCTGCAGCCCCACGGGTGGGCTGTGGGCAATGCCCAAGACCAGAGCAGCATGGGAGGGATGGAGAGAGACCCAGGGCTCGGTGAGGCCATTGCTCTTGCCTGTCCCCTCTGCCTCCTGGGACAGCCTGTGCCTATCCACAGCTTCGTTCCAGGAGAAAGAAGCTCCAAACCTTGCAGCTGGGGTTGAAAGACTGGATGGGGGAGAGGAAACAGCTTTGGCCTGATCGAGAGGCCCTCGCTGCGGGGGGCGGCTGTTTTCTGTGCCTGAATTAATCATGTTCTGCGACCTACCGGGAGGGAGAGGCGCAGCCGGCTTTGATGGGGCTAATTAAAGCGAGTCAGCGCGGGGAGAGGCTGCGGCGGGGCGAGGAACCGGCTTTGTCTGCAGCGCCCGGCCCCGGCGGGCCCGCGGTGTTGTGCAGCTGGGAAACAGGTGGCGCAGGAGGGGAGTGGGTTCCAAAGGGGACAAGTGTCTGCTGCAGGCCTTTGCCTGAGCCTCTGGGCTCCCAGGCTGAGCCATCCACGCTCCAGAAAAGAGGGGTAAAAGGAGGCCAGGATCCTCCTCTTCATGTCACAGGACAGTGGGAACAGGAGACTGTCCCCACAGCTGGCTTGGGTGCCACCAAAAGAGCTGGAGCAGAGGTGGCTCCTGAGGACCAGTGATCCCAAGCACATCCCTTATTCCATCTGTAGGGCTTGTGGCCAGCACACACCCCATTCCCTGAGATTGGCTTGGGCAGCCACCCCCATTGTGGGTTTGTTTCACAGTGCCTGCAAGGGCCAGGTTTCCCTTCAGCAGGAGGGACAGTTCAGGCCCTCAGCCATGTGTCCCTGTCCCCAGCACTGCTGCTTCTGCCCTAGGCAACAGGAAACATTAACATGCACGGGAGCAGAGTAACACACCCGTGTTAATTTTTATGGGGAGGCTGTGAGGAGTGGCTGGGGCTGGGTGTGCGGTCTTGGCACAGGCTCTGCCTCCCTCCTCCAGCAGCAGCACTTCCACTACGTGTTTGAAGAGAGGCACTGGATTATTGGTAATGGCTCAGGATCCCCAGAGAGTCCTTCAGGCCATCTGCCAGCCTGCCCAGCCCACAGCACCTGCCTGCATGCTCCCGATGGGATGGCAGAACCCCCCGGCGTCGCTAATTACCCTGCAGCCGGTGCTACATCCCTTGGATCCTGGGTACAGGGAAGCTGTGTGTGTGGCCCAGCAGGAAAACAAAGCAGCCCCCGTTACATGGAACTGGGAAAGGCACGCTGGGCCCTCCCTGCTCACTTTGCTCACCCCTGGCACAAAGAAAGACACCCCCAAAACATGAGCACTGGGGGACTGGAGAGCCATTGACCCTCCTTCCACTCAGGCTGCACAGCATCAGCCTTTCCCAGCCAGATTTTTCTCAGCACTCTGAAATATTTTGGATTGCTTCCTACTACTCCTCTGCACATTAAGCACCACATGCTAGTGCCTCTTTCCCAGTGCCTGCCAGAGTGAGGAAGGGACAGCCAGGTCAGACAGCTCCGTGGCTATCTGCCACAGCCACCCTACACCTCAGCCTAGGCAAGGTTGTGTACAAGATCACATCCCAGCCCTGGTGTCCTCAGTGGGGAATTTTCTTTAATGGCACTGCTCCTTGACACAGTTTGTTCATTGTAAATAAATCTCTCTCCATGTAGAGCCCCCCAGTCCTGCAGGGACTCAAGGCACAGTCCAGTAACGCGCTGACAAAGCAGTAACAGCCCCTTCCTGCAGTTCCTTGAGCAGCCTCATGCCCTAATCTATGGGAGTATTTCTTGTGCTCACATACAGCAGGTGCTTAACAGCTGTAACCTTCACCAGGCTCAGCTTTTCATCCTGAAAACACTCTTTCCATCCTATTTAAAGCAACAAAAAAGGGATGAGGATGATTTCTCCATCTAACGGGTTTATTTTACTAATCCAGAAATGCAGGGCCAGTGCTGAGTTGCAGGAGGGACATCTGCCCTCTCAGGGCAGAGCCTTGCTTTGGAAGACTCAGAGTTCCCCCTTTCGCCCCTTCTCCTCCCCTTTCCTTCCCTCTCTTCCCTCCCTCCCACAGCATCACCCCCTCCTCCACCCTAGAGCCCCTCTGTGACAGCCACAATAACACTTGCCTCCCCTGCTCTCCTTGCACCCTTCATTTGGCCCCTCAGGCTCTGATTAAAGCCATTTGTCCCAGGGCTGTTGAGGACAGGCAATGCTTGTTTGGGGACAGTGTGGTTTCATCCCAGAGAAAGCTGCCTGGGTGACAGGATTGCAGGTGTGAGGTGATTCAAAGTTATTTCCTGGGATCCTACAATAAATACAGAGCATGGCTGGTGATGTGGTGACCAGGAGAGAGTCATGACACCCTTCACAGCTGCAGGAAGAATCATCTGTGAAGCATTATATGGAAACACAGGGCAGAGAACACCATTCCCAGCTCATGAGGAGACACTGGAAGTCCTGGAGTAAAACCCAAGCCAGGCAACCAGATGTAAAAATTACTCTTCTTTGTGTCAGGTTGTCTGGAGGGATTTGTCCCTGCCTGAGAATGTCTGAAGTGGGTAGCTTATGGGATGGATTGAAAACTGGCAGCAGTTCATGATAAACAGCACCTTTTGTGGGCCTGCGTTTTCCAGTGGGATAATAATTTCCCTTTCCCAGCACATTGCTCATACCCATTCCTCTTTCCACAGAACATTGTGCTTTAATGACGCTTCATGTTTAATTCCCGAGATGCAATTTTGCCTTCACACCACAGACAACAGCCCTTGAATCAGCAGAAAGGCCAGCATGGGGACACCCCAGCGGCAGCACTGCCAGGCCAGCGTGGGACACAGCCACCACATCACCTCGAGGCACTGAGAATCACCTGCTCTCTTCTGTACAGAGCACCATGGGTTTTGAAGAGGCCATTCCAGGGCTGCTGGTGGTAGCGGGTGCAGGCACAGTGCAGGCGTGTGTCCTGGCCTTCATCCTGCTGTGCAGAATGGGGCTGGTGGGGTGTGAGGGCTGGGGGGTGGCAGGGGGCTGGACCCCACCCCACAAGTGGTGGGCATGCTTGCTGCCTCCTCTTCCGCCCGAAGCAGTGCAAGCACCAGCTCTGTGCCAGAGTTTTACAGGAAACTATTGCTAGAAATGGTCACTGATGGCAGAAACAGATCTGTTGGGAAGAGCAGTCAGGTCCTGGCTGTGGGAAAGAGCTCAGCCTCACATCCAGCCCAGGCTGCGACCGACCACGGCACAGAAATCCCATGGCTGCCTTGATTGTGCCACTGCCATGATGCTGGTGGCAGGATCTCATCCAGGAAGGTGCTGGGGGAGGCGACAGGAGGTCCCAAGGCCATGCTGTCCCAGTGCTGGTGGTGGGGAACAACCCAGGCCAGGGCCGTGCAGTCTGGTGGAATACCCCAAAGCCTCATCAGTCCGGTGCTGTTGGGCCGGAGCACCATTCAAGAAGGGTTCAAGGAGGTGAGAATGGTGGCTGAAGGCTGGTGTAGGCGAAGTTTCACCCGATGGTATTGGTGTTGGAGCGCAGCAAGGGGACCCCGTTTCTGCCAGTGGCGGGCGGTCCCTGGGGCACACACAGCTAGGAGCCGGGCCCCTCGGGGGGCTGGGCTGGGGGGCTTAGCTGGCTCTCGAGCAGCGCCCGCGTCCCTTCAGCTGACACCCTCCGCAGCCGCAGCCGTACCGAGCCATAGGTGCCACCGGTGCGGCGGGCGGCCCGGGCGCGGC
>WEZZ01031444.1:83382-102043 GCA_013400585.1 Chloropsis cyanopogon
GCAGCTCCGCCGCCCGCGGGGACGCCATGGAACCGCCGCCGGCCTGCGCGGCCGAAGGTGAGCGGTCGAACCGGGACGGGATGCTCCTCTGGGTCGGAGACGGGTCCCCGAACCGGGATGCTTCCCCAAACCACAGCCGAACGCCGGGGGCGGGATGCTTCCCCTCCCCGGAGTCGCTTCCCCTGGCCGGGCTGCCAGCCCCACCCCGCAGGTCTCCGAACCGGGCTGCTCCTCCTCCTGGGATCCCGCTTAGCCGAACGGGGCAACCTTCGGAGCTGAGACCCCGCCCGGACTGTCCGCCTTCCCCGGAGCCGACCCCCAGACCGGGCTGCTCCCCTTCCCTGAACTCGGCACCTGCCTCTCCGAACCGGGTCGTCCCACCTGGTTCTCCACCTTCCCAAACCAGGCTCCCACCGCGCGACCCACCTTCCCGAATCTGTCTGAAACCCCCGTGGGGACCTGTGTCCCTGTGACTCCACTGAATTGCCCCTCACCGGACCCTCTTCTCCCGCCGGGGTCTGCCCTCCCGTTCCCCGCTCCCGCACCGGGCTGTGGCCCCGCTCGGTGCACCGGGCTCCGCTCCCGCTTCTCCGCCCGGTCTGCCCTCCCCTCCGATGCCCGCACCGAGCTGCCCCGCTTCCCCTCCCGGTCCCCCGCGGCGGGTTGCNCCGGGTGCACACCGGCACCTGCTGTGCACGTACCCTGTACAACAGGGACCCCTCCGTGCACCCCCCTCGACAGCGCCGGGACCCTCCGTGGGCACCTCGGGGGGCTCTGCGGGGAGGGGCTTTGGAGAGGACAGAGCAGCACGGTGGGTTTTGTGTGGGGTCTGCCTGGAGGACGTGCCCCCCACAACCATGTGTCCCCCCCGTTGTGGGACATGAGGTGGAGCTGGGCTGGGGACACTGGGGCTGCAGCACGAGCATCCCCAGCCCCAAAGACAGCAGGGAGAGGTCCCATATGGACGATGCCCAGCCTGTCCCCAAATTCCCGGGGACAGCAGGGGTTCACCTAGGTATGGGCCAGGTATGATATGGCTCAGCCTGGGACAGAGGAGCTCCTGGTCCCTGCGATCCCACCACAATCCCACTGCAGTCCCATGGCATAATGCTCCCCCTTCACACACACACACACACACACACACACACACACACACACACACACACATTATTTATTCCATTTTCCCCAGAGCATTCATGTCAGTGCCTGCACTCTTCTTCTCCCTGACCTGGCACCAGACCCAGGCACGTGCCCCAGCAGCGACCTGCTGGCAGCCACACGCTTTCCCTCGTTTGTTAATACGACGTGGTCTATTTCCACATTTGGAGCAGTGCCTGGAGATGTGGATATAAATCCCAAGCAATAGCGGGTGGGCTGCTGACAGCTGCTGGGAAGGTTTGTCCATCCCTTTGCCATTCCCTTCAACACCTTCACATGCTTCCAGCACCTCCACAAGCACACCCAGTGCTGTGGGTGCTGGGGGAGCTCAGTGCTGGGGCTGCAGGGACACCGCTTGTGCCCTGCACCCTGTCCCCATCATGTCCTGCACCCTGTCCCCACACACAGTGCCTTCCTCTGCAGCTACACTGGGCTCTGTGTTATCCATAGTGTCTGGGCACTGCTCTGTGTGGAGATCTCAGATGGGAGTCTCCTGCCACCAGTGTCACGACAGGGCAGGGGTTTTCTGTGAAGTCTCTGTCAGATACAGCTAAAATGGATAAAAAAAGGTTAGAGAGTTTTGAAGCGTGCCACACAAATAAAGAGGTGCATTTCTGAGGGCTGGACAGGTGCAACACGACCCAGGCTCAGCATCTATCCAGGCACAGTGTCTATCCATGATGCTGACTGGAACACTCTAGACCAACACATGGCATCTCCACTCCCTGAGCTGCAGCAGGGGCATGGAGCTGCCATGGCAGGGGGCTTGGAATGAGGTGATCTCTAAGGTGTCTTCCAACCCAAACCATTCCGTGACTCTGTGACTCTATGAAACACAGAGGCTTCCCAGCACAGCGTCCCCAGAGATGCAGCCAGAAGTGGGCTGAGAAAGCAGCAGAATTAAAAATAAATGTAAGTGCATCCTGACATGTTAACTACATTTAGGGAGTCTTTAATACCAACCCACTCTGCAGGAAGGCAGGAGATGCTTGGAGACAAGTAGGTCATGGGACACAGATTGTCCCAAATCAGCAGGAAAAGATGGATTTGGAGCAGGCAGGCATATCACTATGAACAGATGGGCAGGAGCAGATCTGCTGCCTCACCATCGCCAAATTCCCTGGGAAGACAGAACTGCCACCAGTTTGCTCCTGAGCAGAGCTGTGGTCAAGCCCTCTGTTCTGGAGCACCCAAGCCCTGTGGCTGCCCGTGCACTCAGGGATGCCAAGGCCAGGAGCCCAGCCAGGATGGGGATTTGTGGGGCAGAGGCAGAGACACTCAGGCTGTGGCTCCCACCTGCCTTCATACAGGGACAGGGCTGAGCCTGCCATGGGGTCCGGGCTCCATGCTGCCCGGGGGGCTGCTCCTGCACCCCAATCCCACAGCAGTGCTGGAGAGGCCACTTGTGAGGGATGAGGTGGAGGGATGTGTCCTGCTGGCATCACTGCTTGCACTGTGCTGCCCCAGGATCCCACTGCCATTGCTGGATGGGAGCTGGAGGGGACCCCAGGCCTTTGAAGGGGCCCCAGGGTAGCCCAAAAACCTTCCCCAGCCTGATCCTGAGTGGCTGAGCATGAGGATGGGGACTGGCAAAGGCCACTCCATCCCCAAGGTGCTGGCACCAAGAGAAGGGGAGGAGAGACTTGAGACAGCCAAGATCCATGCTGCCAGTGCAGGAGCAAAGAGAGGAGGGAGACAGCCAAGGTCAGAGGGAGCACTGCCAAAATTCACAATGAAACTGCAGGAGTGCTGGAGGGGAGAGACAGACGACTTGGAAAGAAAAGGAAAGAGGAGGGAGGGAAGGAGTCTGGGAGATGGAGCAGGGTGAAGGAGCCAGACAGGGAATCAGGGATGGGAACATATCACTCCTCAGACAAAATGATTGAACATGGATGAGAGGGACAGCAAATGAGAGCCTCAGGCAGGCAGAAGAGGACAGCAGGAGCAGGAATGTGATGGAGCTAGACAGGCTGTGGATCTGGCTCTGTTCCCTAACACAGCCCTGTGCAGCACAGCCCAATTTTGGGGACAGCACAGCTGTCTGGTGCCCACTGGCAGTGCTGACCCCTATCCAGCCTCACCACCGAGGGGAAGTTTCATTCCTGCCTCCTTAGCATTCACAGCATCCCATGGCAGAGCAAGCGCCTGCAGCCAGCACGGCTCAAGGTGACTCGGAGGTCAGGGGAAAAGCAGCCAGGCAATTCAGGAGCTGGCTCTACATCACCGAGAGATCCAGCAATTTGGGAGGACCAGAGATGCCCAGCACATCACAGCCTCCCTGCCTATCCCCACCAGTCCCTGTGTACCCCAGACACAACATCCCAGTGCTCCCCATGGATGGAGGGGGGTTTCTGATCCAGCAAACTGCTCCTGGGAGCTGTTGCCACCAGCAAGGCAGGCAGGGCTGGACATCAGCCTTGGTGCTGGGGAGGGCTGGAGCTGCACAGTGGGCATCAGTGAGGGTAGTTCCCCTCTTGCAGGGCATGGAGTTCCCAGACAGGTTTGGTGCCCTGGAAGAGCAGTGGATACCTGCTCTGGGGCTCGTGGGAGGTTCCTCCAAGTCCCCATTGGGAATACACCATTCCAAGGATGGTTTACAGCAAAAATCCCTCTCTTTCCCCAAACATCTGAGCCCCAGCCCAAAGGCAGCTGGACGGATGGAGCCCTGCTTGCCACTATGACCAGCTGCAGAGCCGCACTGGGATGAGGCTCAGCACTTTCCTGGTGATAATTAAGATCTCTTTATCTTCAGCTAACACCAGGGAGACAGGGAAAACCACACGTGCTTTGTGATATGGCAACAGCTGATGCTCCGGGCTGTGCCTGGGAGCAACGGGAGCCTTGCTGTGTTCTGCCTGAATATAAAGCATGGAAAGCACGAAGCAGAGGGTGACAAACTATTTTTTTCCTGGCTGGTGACACCTAAGTGTGCAAACATACTGTCTTCTCTCAGGGGTGGCTGGAGCTGACAGAGATGGATGGATGTGCACCTTTTCCCTTCCCATCCTGCGCAGAGGTCCGACCTGAGGCTCCGGGTTTTTGTTTGGCTTTTTTGTTTTCTTCTGCAAATTTCCTTCACCAGGGGACTTTTATTACACGTGTCTGGAGCCACGCAGGAGCTGCTCAACTGCAGAGAAAGAGATGGGTCAGTGTCTGCAAACAGGCTCTTAAGACGTCAAGGGTGAAAGGGATTTGGAGGAGAAGGAGAAGAGGAGGAGAGGAGGAGGAGAGGAGATGGATAGGGAGAGTGCGATTGCTCTCCACTCTCATGAGCCGAAAATGAGGGGTGTGACAACGTGTTCCCGGGCACGTGTGGGTACTGCTGGTGACCCAGGAAGGAGGGGCTCAGCAGCCCATTGTCAGCGGTCCCTGCCGAGGGCTCCGTGGCCGTGGCCAGTGGGCACGGGCCCTGCAGGGCTGCGGCCGCGCNNNGCTGAGGCCTGAGGAGGGTCCGCCCGCCCCGCCGAGCCCCCTCAGCGCCTGCTGATCGCCCTCGATCCCCGCAGAGCCGAGCGGGGCCCCTCATCCCCGCAGGGCCCCTCAGCGGCCGGCTGTGCCCATCCATCCCTCAGGATCCCGCTAAATCCAGCACGCCCCTCTGGCATTGCTCAGGCCCCCTGTCCCCTCAGCGTCTTGGTCACCCCATCCCCTCAGGGCCTGGCTGGATCCCCCTGTCCCCTCAGGCACCACTAAATCCACCCTGACCCATCCTCTAAGGATCCTGCCCAATCCCCCCTCTCCACCTGCTCTCTGAGGGTCCTGCTAAATCCTTTCATTCCCTCGGTGCTCTCAGGGTTCTGCCATTCCCTCAGCGCCCAGCCAGGTGATCCCAGCCCTTCCGGATCCCACTAAATCCTCACATCCCCTCAATATCTGCCTGGGTGCCCTGAACCCTCTGATCCCATAAATCTTCTCATCCCCTTCAGTGCCTGGCTGTGTCCCCCCATCCCCTCAGATCCCACTAAATTCCCCCTTTGCCATAGCACCCGACTGGGTCCCCTCAGATTCCACTAAATCCCACTTGGTGGCCATCTCCTGTTGCAAGGGGAAGAGCTCAGGGAATTTTGTCAGGGCTGCCCTTTGGCCAGGCACCATGTTCTACGTCCATTTGCTCATCAACAAACGGGGGCCGCTGGCCAAAATCTGGCTGGCTGCCCACTGGGAGAAGAAGCTCACCAAGGCACAGATCTTTGAGTGCAATTTAGAGGCCACCGTACAAAAAATCCTCTCCCCAAAGGTAGGCTGTGGCATGAGGAGGGATCTCCTGGAGAGTCCTGGGGTGGAGGTGTTGGTCTCTTGTAGAGAACTCTGTTACTTCTGTGTAATATTTTAACATTTTTGCCAAAAATACTAACTCCTGAACATCTTTTTAATTTAAATCCTCACAGTTTGCTATAGCTCTGCGAACCTCTGGACACTTACTCCTGGGGGTGGTACGGATTTACAACAGGAAAGCAAAGTACCTCTTGGCAGACTGCAGTGAAGCTCTGACCAAAATGAAGACAGCCTTTCGCCCAGGTAGACACAAAACTCAGCATTTTTTCATCTGCGTCCTGTACAGCTCTCATTTTAAAAGTTCATTTTCAGGTATTTTTGTTAAATACACATTACTGACCTCAAAGGAAACTGAACATACTAGTGCCTACTGCTGGTGTTTAGTCTGGCTTAATTGAGTGCCATTTCAGGTCTTTGACTCCCTTAACAGAAGCAGTATCTTAAATGGGCTTACAAGAAGATGCTTGAGTCCAGCCTCCATTGCTAGATAATTAATTTTAATTTCTGGTGACACCAACAGCATGTCTAACAGTGTCAGTGCCAGACCTGACAGTGTGTTTTGAGCTCTAGCCATGTAGACAGGGAGAAGGGAGCTGAGATGACTGGAGCCTTTTCCAACAGGCTCTGTGTTTGTCATACTTAGACTATAAATGGGAGGCACTGTTGTCTAAAAAAATGCCTGAGAGCACCAGTGTCTACTGCCAGTTTTAATGTGCTTTGTGACCCGGTCTGTTTGCAAAATTGTGAATAATTACTCTGCATTATTCTCCAGGATATGATCACAGAATCACAGAACCATTTAAGCTGGGAAAGCCCTCCAAAACCCAGTCCAACTGTTCACCCAGCAGTGCCAAGGCCACCACTAAGCCATGTCCCCAAATACCACATGTCTTTCAAATCCCTCCAGGGGTGGTGACTCCAGCACTACCCTTGGCAGCCTGTCCAGGGCTTGAAAACTTTTTCAGTGAAGGAAATTTCCTTAATATCCAGCTGAAATCCACTGGCCATGACTTGCAGCTCTTTTGGAGATCCTGTAGCAACTTGGAGAGCACCACAGCTCAAGTCACCACTGCTGCAACAGGGATTTACCTAGATAGAAGGGGAGAGGAGAATCTCAGCAGAAGTGGTAAAATGCTGAAAGAGGCTTTTCAGGGATGCTGTGAAATTTCCATTAACAGAAATAGTCAAAAGTGATCTGACTTTGAAATTAACCCTGTTCTGAGCAAAAGGTTGGGTTGGATGACCTTGAGAAATCCCTCCTCACGTGTTTTTTTCCAGGATTTTCTGATTCCCAGGTAATTGCAGTCTGAGCACATAATTATTTGATGCTGGAGAGCAGTGTTATGGAGGCAGAGCAGAGGAAAGGAAAGCACCGTGGTTCATTTGCAGTGCTGTGAAAGACTCTGGGCTAGACGTCAGCTGGGAGAACCTTCCAGGGACTTAAAGCAGCTGTTCACCCACACAAGTACTTACATATTTCAGGTTCTATTGCAGCAGACTCTTTTGTATCTGTCTGTAAAAAACAGATCATCTTAAGGACATGGAAACGAAAATTCCACTTTTGGGTGCCTAGGCTTTACCTTTCTGTGATTTAGAATGGCAGCAGCCCCTCCTGACAGGTTTATAGGGTTGTTATACCTACTTGGGAGAGAACACTACTTTTATTTTATTGATACTTATTTTGTTATGTTGTCTGTTTATTTCAGGGCTTCTTGACCTTCCAGAAGAGAACTTTGAGGCTGCTTATCAGTCCATTACGTTACCTGAAGAATTTCATGATTTTGAAGCACCACTACCAGATGTAAAGTAAATGCTTCCCTATTTTTTATTCATTCTTTTAGAATTTTCAGAAGTAAAAGCTATACTTGCTGTTATCTGATCGAGACTCAGATTGGGTTGTTTCAATTTAACAACTGAATTCTCCTAAATTCTGAGCTCTGCAAGGCTACAGCCTCAGGCGTTGTGCTTTGGTAGTTTTCCTCAGTCCTTTAATCAACAGACCTTCACAATGAAATAATGTCTTGAACTTAGACTTCAGGATTTTAAATTGTCTGAGTGAAGGATGCAAACAGCTTTCTGAACCTCAAGAGAAGAGATAAAAATTAGTATTAATCCTGGAAGATGTGGCCAGTAACCACACAGTGTTGCACTGTTCAACTGGGTAACTTCATTTTGTTTCTGCTCCACTGCTCTCTGGGGCTGGGGTGTTTTATCAGCAATAGTCAGCCTGGCTCCTGAGAAAAAGCCAGCATATTTCTAGGATTTTTTGACACAAAGCAGCATTAATGTAGAAAACTGATAAAAAGGAGGAGGCTAAGTCATGTTTCTGATGGCTCTGATGCCCCGAAGGTCCAGGACAAGAGATTTCCATAGAGGGTTGCTCTGTACCTCCTCATAAATACAGTTTGATGGGATCAGTAAGGGTTTATTATTTTGTAAGTACAACTGCAATATAATACACTTTATTCAAGTGCCTCAGTGTGCTGACTCTGTAAAGGTGCCTTTTCTGCCTGCCCAAAGAGTTGTGTAATTTGATTTAAAAGATGTTTCACTCATTAGTTGCTTTCTGACAAGGGCCTGGTAGATCCCAGGGCTTGGATAGGAACAAAATCACAAAAGCCCAAGTTTAGTGGCAAAAGAGAGTGGAGAAATATGGGGGCTTGTGATAAAATGGGTAAAAAGGATTGAAGGCTGTGTAGAAACAGGTTTTCACATTCCAGCTGAATGCTCAAGGAGTTTCCATTTACCCTATATTTTTTTATTTTTTTCATCAGGGCCATTGATGTTGCTGAACATTTTACCTTGAATCAGAGCAGAGCTGAAGAAATCACACTTACAGAGGATTATGAAAGCAGCATACTTCTCTGTGATAGAAACTTCGGTGAGAGAAGTTGAGAAATTGGAAGTATTTCATAAGGGGAAGTGTGTTTCACATAAAACTTTTATGTGAGCCATTTCCACATGTGAAAAAGCTGTGATTAAAGGTGCATTTGTTTCATGCTTTTGCTGATTGGTCTATCATGCTGTCTTAAGTTTAAAATTTTGTGTAAGCAATAAAATCTGGCGTCAGAGACTTAGAACCAAGCATTTCCTGCTTTTACTAAATTAGATAACACTGTTTATTTTATTCCATTTGAGATATGTGATGTCTTGCAATCTTCTAAAAACTCCTTGAAAAATTAGGAAATTGATATATCTGGGTTCCCAAAACTCACGCAGATGAGGGCTCAGGAATTGTGTGTTCCCTCAGATGAAGAAGTAGAAGCACTGAGGAGACAGAGCTTCTTTGAGGGCAGTGTTCTGACGAGCAGCAACAGTCTGGCGGCCGATGCCAACTCAGCCAGCACCAGTGGAGACAAATCTGTGCTGCATGAAGATGTTTACAACTTCCAGAATGACCATTTTGGGGATGAGGAGGATGCTGCAGATATGATTGGTAGGGTTTGCCACGGGCAAACAGAATTGGTTCCTTTCCAGATGTTTTTGTTCTTGCAGGAAAACAGTCAAGACAGCACCCAAGTGATTGTTGTCAAAGATAAATTCTATGTTATTTGTTGTTTTATTTGTATTTTTTTCCTACCTGTCATTGCATCTATGATCACTTAGACACTGCCTAGTCAAATTGGTTTAAAGGCTGTATTTAATTATTTTAGAATTAAAGGCATTAAATTTATGCTTAATGTTTAACAATTTAATTTCTATTTTCAAAGTTGAAATAGTGCAGCATTTTTATCCTTACTGTTGTAATAACAAAGGCAGCATCGTTATGGCTTAGAGTATTTATGTAAACCTCACAGATTGATACCTGTTAACACTATCAAGGCCATAATAAAAAAAAAAAAAAGGTGGAAATCCCAAACTTGGGATAATCCCCTCCTTTGTGTGCTGCTGCAGACAGCCATACCACTGACAGCCATCTGCAGGAGCTGAGCTTGCTTTCTTTGCAGAGTATTAACCTTGACTAACATTAGGCTGTTTCAGGCTATTTCATGACTACTAAGGCTTAGCATGCTTAAAACTATGTGCTTTGTATTTAAGAAATCCTGTTGAGGGATGAGCAAAATGTCCTAGATAAAGACATTCTTGATGCGGAGGAAGCACGTCCTTTGTCACAAGATCTGCCAGAGAACAGCACAGCCAGTGAGTTTGCAGTGTCTGCTCCATCTCACATAAACCCTCTGTTAATGCCTCATGTCACTCACATTCAGCTTTTTGTCGTATCCTTGGGCCTTTTTCCTTTCTTCATTTATTTTGCCTTTTTTATTTTTTTTTTTGCCCTATACTGTTTCATCCACCATTTTATGATAATTTTATTTGATTTAGAGATTCCAAGTTTGTCACTTGTCATTGCTTAGAAACACCTTCATGTGACATCCTGTTGGGTATGCTGTTGGTCCACCCTGCTGCTCACAGCGTGATGTCCCTTTTGAGGGGGAAAGAAACCCAAATAAGGCTGTCCTGTAACAGTGAACTTTCCTAGTGAGAGCTTAAAAGGTCTTTTCCTACAGAAACAATTCTGTGCTTCTATTTCTGGCTTCATATTTCTGCCACAAATGACACTTAAGTAGCTTATAAAGGTGTTGTTAATCTTCTTTAGGTTTGATGCTGATGAAAGAAATTAGGCTTTGATAACTATTTCTGAGAAATTTTTTCTATCTTAAATCCTTGCTCCCCCATCAGAGTGTTAGTTTAAAACAGAGAATTCTGGAACAGCTTTAGAGTGGCTCTTGCCTCTCCTTGCTCTGTTGCTGGTGCCACTTGTTCCTTTTCTGTTGACAGAAATGTCCACACTGCCATGCACTTGCCTGGAACTGGAAACAGATAGGGATTGAAACAAAACACCTTTGCCCCTAAACACTTTCTGTTGTGTGGGTTTTTCTCCAGATCTGTTTTTCTGTCTCTGCTATGGCCTGGTCATTCTGGTGTCAATGAAGGGAAGTGTGCAGGGCAGAGCATGAGGAGGAACTGGTGAACATAAGTGACATTATAAACAAAACCACAGTTTCCTATTTCTCGCTGTTTTTATCACATTCTCTATGTGATTGAGAAATCAGTCCATATTGTAATTTTTTTTTTAATTTGGGTTATTTGCTGTGTTTTCTTGCAGTTGAGTTCAACTGTGCAGACACCACCGTTAATGATGTAAATCACACAACGAGTGAGACAACCCTTTTCTTCCAGGGAGAAGGATTTGTGCTTGAGCCAGTTGATGATACAGGTCAGAAGTTGATCAGTTTCTGATGAATCTTTGCATAACTAGGTTTGGTTTGCTTCTTAGCAGTGAAAATACTTGCAATATAGATTATTCCCACCTTGGATTTCATCTGCTCCTGCTGTCGGAGTTCCTTTTTACAGTAAATATTATACAAACCCAGTGTAACCAGTGTCAGGTTATTTATCTCAGCTGCTGAAATTTCTGCTTGCAGTTTCTTCCATGTACCAAATCAAGTTTTGTTGCTCTTCAGCTCTGGTAGCATTGCGAGCTTGGCCTCGGGAGTGGTACTGAAGATTCACCTGAAAAACCTTAATTGCCAGTCACACATCAGTGACTTTTATATTTAAAATCATGATCCTAAAACTTTCAAGCCTTTGGAAAACATTGGTTTGTGAACTCCTAACAAGATACAAGGTGAAAAGTATTACATTTCCTCTGTAGAGGAAATCTCAATGTCCCCATCACATTGGTGGCTGTTTATGAATAAACAAGCTCATGTTGACAGCAATATTTACAATATTGGAATTTTCTGACCTGCCCAGATAATATCCAGGAAGTTATGGCTATGTAACTAGTCTTTGTCTTTCTTTTGTGTTTACATCTTGATTAAATTGCTAAAGGATTAAACTGACAAATACAGATATTAATTATGAGGTAATGAAACCTCTTGAGTGCACCAGCAGTTCCTGGAGCTCTTAACTTCCTGATGGATTAAAGACATCTTACTCAGTCTTGTTGCTCTATCATGTGTTCTCTTTAAGCTCTCCTGTTCCCCATTCTTAATTAAAAGAGTCATTTGTCTTCCACAATAAGGGAATTTCCAGTAAAAGAGTGAAAACTGCATAGAAACTTTTGAAGGAATGGCCAGTGCACTTGTACTTTGATTTTCCAGTCTAGGCAGTGTTCAGAAGGTCGGCAGCCAGGTTGATTCACTGGGCTTTTTTTTTTATGTGCTTAATGTCCTGGGAATAGACCTTAAGACTTGTTATTAATGCTTTATGTAGCTGTCACCCAGAGGAAAAAGAAACAAAGAAAGAGGAAGCTGCTGGTGGATGTAGAGAAGGAGCTCAGCTGCCACACCATTCACAAGCAGCTCACCAACTACACAGACCTCCGGGCCACGCTGGACCTCGCTCCCCCAACCAAGGAAACAATGATGTGGAAGGAGTGGGGAGGAGTGGATAAACTCCTGTCCCATGCTACAGAGCCTCAGGTTGATGCTCAGCTGCAAGAGGTAAAGATCAGTTCCTTGTGGGGCCTGTGCCACTGTGTAGGTTCCAGGGTTGTTGCTGGGATCTGACTGAGAGAGGTTTTGCAGACCCTGTTTGACCTGAACTTGGAGCTGGCTGCAGGTGTGCACTGAGCATTGCTCTGCAGTACAGGTCAGCTGGACACCTGATGCTTTGCACACTCACCACTGATTGTTTCATCATCTGTGGGGTCACAGCCTTAACCTTCTGCGCTCCCAACAAGTGCAAAATTACAAAAGGAACATGAGAGCTGATGTTTCATTTCACACACTGGTGCCTGACTGATCTTATACTCAGACACAACTTCTTACTTTTCTGTCCATTTCTTTTATCCTTTCTCCTTTGATGTATTGTTCTCTGGTTTATTTCCTCTTTATAATCAGATTGGGACACCCTTTGTTTATATTTACTTTAAAGCTACATCAGACATTATTATTAGAATATTGCTAATGCATTTGGAAGGGTTCACTGCAGCAGCGCAGCTTCACCACTTAGAGTCCAGCTGCAGAATTACAACTTGCTCTTTAAGAAGATGAAAACTGCAGATGTTTCTTTCTTTCATCATTCCTTACTGGCTGCCTTCAAGAAAAATGATCCAAGCTGCTCCTAAGATGTTTTTTTTTCATGGAATTCATGCTGCAGAAGGCTATTGCTTAAAAACAAAAAAAAAAAATTTGCAGATTTTCAGAGTGACCTAATTCAAGTACTGAAATTCTGGGTTGCAGTCATTAACATCCAGCTCATATTCAAATCTTTGTGTTGATGTTTGTAAATAATCTGACATGATATTCTGAAAGCAAACAGAAAAAATAATTATTTTCAGTTGTTTGAAAAATGCTTCAAGACTGACGGATTTAAGATGAGAGGAAATGGAATACAGAGAACGTCTGAAATGAAAGAAATGAGAAAAGAGCAAGATACTACAGGTAATATTTTAATTCTGTTGTGCAGAAGTAGCTATTAGAAAGTATTTCCTATTCTACATAATGTTTGAGAGACACAAGAGGTGTTTGTGTGCAGTATTCCACAAATTACTACTTTGTTGTCCTTTTGTTTCTTAGAAATTAAATTCAATCCAAGTCCTTTCTTCCTTGTGGCATAAGGAGATATTTTTGTTTTCATCTTTGGTTTCTCTAATTATCTCTGAAACTGCAGATTTGGGTAGTGTTGCTTGTGGGGTTTTTTCAATATAATTGAAAAAAAAATGCTTTCCACTTATTCTAAGCTTAATCAAACTGCTCTCCAAAATTCCAAATTAATGTAAATAGTTCTACTTCTATCTGGAAGATGTGTTTGGTTAATATCAGACAGGAAGAAATGTTCCATTTTAGATCTTCTGAGAAGGATGTATCTACTTCCACTCCTTTGCTCTGCTGGGAACATAACCTGCCTCAAAAAATAATTAACAAACTCACCTCCTGTGGGTCCATAAAGGTCAACTTTCAGAAAAGGAAAACCTGCCTTGGAAGGTTCTTCTTCCATGCTCCTGTTGGGAATGATTGGGTTCTTCAATATTTGCTTATTCTGGCTCTTGCTCTCAAAGACTGTGAACTTGGGTGTGATTTTTTGTTTTCAGTGGGTTTTTTTAAGGACAGTGATTCACAGTAATTTCCTCTTCAACCTTGGTTTTCTATTAATACAGAGATGCTGCCAGTAGAAGAGCCAAGTTACCTGCAGGAGCCAGCTCATTCTGAGACTGGGAGAAAGATTAGAAATGATTCCTTTTTGTTGACATCACAGAATGACAGCAATGAAACCAATGAGAACTGTGGTGAAATTATAGTGAGCAGTTTTCCTCAGTTTTAGAGACCTGTGTCTATTGGTTCCACTTTTTGCTAAGGTTCCTTTTAAAACAGGTTAAGAAATTACTCATGTTTGAAAAGGATGCTAAAAACAGTCAAGAGAGCATAAAGTAGCTTGTGTGAAAGTTTATTTATAATTTGGTAAACTCCCACAATGAATGAATGATTAATTAAATGTTTATTAATCAGCATAGATTACAGTTTAATCACTAAGTGTAAATGAGAGCTTAATATTAAATTTGAAATATTGTACTGAAGAGATAAATATAATCTTTATAAAGGATAAAACTTATAGTTTGTGTGTCATATTGAGGAAATATTGCAGAAATACTTAAGCAATATCTCTTCCATCTTCACTTATGCTAAAGGGCATTCTTTAGAGACTATGAGGCTCATTAGTGTTGAAAAGTGATGAAATTAGAGATATTGGCAGCAGAAAATATGTGCTCCATGCCTGAACTCAGCCCATGGATTTAGATTCCTCTGTAGGATAAATCCTACAGCAAAGTCCTTCCCTGTATCAGGAAAGACATGGTAGAAACAGCAGCTATTAACTCATTTTGAAAAACTTTGTTACTATAAATGCTTTGAGCAGAACTGTGTAATGAGAATTGCACTGTGTGCATTAACGGTCAGGCCTGGTGATTGTCTTTTTCATGCTCACAGGAGGATGGAGCAGCTTTCTCCGAGAGCTCAAAAAATTCCCTGGGCCGGGAAGCTGAAGCACAGCAGGTGGAGGTGCCAGAGGTGTGTGTCCTAAGCTGATGGCTCTGGCTTGTTTCAGAAAAGAACCTTGTTTCTTTAAAAAAAAACAAAAGCATCATGAACTTACAGGGAGTTTTGCTTCCTGTGAGAAGGAAATTATTTCAACTGGCTCTGAGGGTGCTCAGGTACTCTGAAACCAGGGCAGTCAGCTGCAGAGTTCAGAAGTTAAGCCCAAAATCCCAAGCCAAATATTTGAACATCTCTAAGCCCTGGCCAGTGCAAACGCTGTCAGAATCCCAGTCCCACAGAGCAGTACCTGGCTGTGGAGCTGCCTCACTGGGACCAAGTCCATGGCCTGTTGCACCTGAGCTGTCTCTGTAGCACAAAGCACACAGGTCCCATTTCTTTCTCTGTTTCACTCAGCCTTGTGTGAGCCCAGAGGTGTCAGAGGCTCCAGATTCCCTGAGTTTTGCCATCCAGACAGCCAGCTCCATCTGGATTTTCAGCCAGGCTGGAGCTCCTGTCCTTTTTCTCATGGTGTGTGACTTTTTACACACCCTGACTCACTTTCTGTTTACTTCTTCTCAAGGAGCAAACAACGACCAGGAAAGATGGTGAAGAAATAAGATGGGGCAAAAGAACTCTTCGGTTACAAAAAGCTTTACAGGTACCAGTGCTGGATTTTGTTATTAGACACCAAAAGCTGGTGTTGATTTCAGCTGGACCATGTTAGAAAAGCTCTTCCTTCTGCTGTCCATTGTGTCTCTGCCTCTCACTTGCAGCATGTGCTTTTTTTGGTATTTCTGTGGAAAATCAGGATTTTGGGTGCTTGATTTGTGGTGTTCCTTTCCACAGCTGCTGGGATTACTAGAATTTTCTGAATGCTGTTTTTTTTGAACGTGTTTCAAAGGTTCTGTGCAAATAGTAAATAAATATTTACACCTGAGTACAGCCTTTAAAAACAAGAGAACTCTTAAACCAAAGAACTGATCAAGGCTATTTATTGTTATCAATCACAAAGCATGATGGAAGCACTCCACTGGTGTAATGGAATTCAGTGGAATTGTAGATTTTAGTAACACACATAAGTAACAACACTATTATGGCATTAAAATGTTAAGAGTCACTTCTATAAATACAGATGGAAGATAGCCAGAGAGGTTGTGGACTCCCGATCTCTGGAAGTGTTCAAGGCCAGGTTGGATGGGGCTTGGAACAACCTTGTCCAGTTGAAGGTATCCAGGATAGGGGAATGAGATGGCTTTTAAGGCCCCTTCCAACCCAACCAGTGTGTGCTTCCATGATTCTGTGGAGACTGGATCCTGTTTGAGGCGTTCAGGCAGAGATATTCCCTCGATGCAGTGCTCTCTGTTTGGGCTCCACGGGCTCCAGTTTTGCTGGTGGAGAAGCTGACCTGGCTGATTTCTCATTTCCCTCACGCAGCAACTGAAGAGGTCAGGCGTGTGCTCCTTCAGCTTTCGGGAGCTCTGCCGGAGGAACAGCCGGAAAGAAGCTGCAGCCACATTTTACATCTTCCTGGTGCTGAAGAAGCAGCAGGTCCTGGAGCTGCGGCAGCCCGAGCCCTTCGCTGACCTCACAGCCACTGCTGGGCCCATGTTTGACAAGATCAGATAAACTGGGCAAAATACAGCTTAGCTTGCATTTCCCAGCTAATAGTTTTCCTGGAAAAAGGATGGAATGTCTTGTCAAGCTGTGGGAGATGAGCAGAGCTCCCTGTCCTCTACAGCACCCAGTAATGGCTTGTGCAGGGGTCCTGCCCCAGGTGATCACTACAGGGCTGATTATTAATATTTATAGTTACATGATTAAATATATGATAGTTATACAATATATTAATAAAATACCACTAAAATATGTATTCCAGATAAGAGATTTACATTGTGAAGGATTTTATAAAAGTCCTCAAAAGAATTTTATAAAAGTCCTTCAAAACCTTTCTCAGAGACAACCTTTGGAGCTTAAATTATTTTTGATGAGGTTTGTGTCTGTTAGTTCTCTAATACCATCAGTAAGAGTTATCTGTTTACTCTCTGTAGCAAAAAAAAAAAAAAAAAAAAAGTAGACTATTTAAAATTGTTCTTGTCAAAGAATGTTCAGTATTTCATATTTTAAGATCTAGCAGGGTACTATCTACAGTGTTGCTTTTGTGTATTCAGGCACACAGAGGTCACACTGATCCTAGAACAGTGCAGAAGCTGCAGCAAGAAATTCTATTTCCTAGAAATCCTGCATTTTCAGATTTCACAGAGCTTTTAATTTATTAACACCTTTATTCATGTGTAGACCTATTTAAGAATGGATGTTAACTGCAATATTAGTTCTTTGCATTTTTATCTAATTTAGGATACATTTTATCCCTTTTACTGTCATTTTCTCTTGGTTTCCAGCTGCCTCCCACCTGGAGGAGGGATGGTTGTGCCCCACTCAGGTGCTTTGGTGCTGTGGGGACATCACTGTTCCTTCATGTGGAATCAATAAAAATCAGAAGATGTTTCCTTTGCTTGTTGGTGTTTCTTCTGAAGGATCAAATCCTATGAAATCTCAGAGTCAGGGACTTGATTTGACTTTAAATGGGACAGGATCGTTGATGCTGTCACCTGACTTCCAGGTGTTTGCTCACCTCAGTGACACCCCTGTTTCTGTGGGCCCACTAATGTGTGTGATTCCTGTCCCACAGGGTTCAGGGAGGTTTGGAGGGTCTGTTTAAGGGAGTAAAAAGGCTTTAAAAGAGGTGAAGCCGCAGTGTGGGGCAGGGGGATGGAATGGGGTGGCCACTGGCTGTGGGGGTGTTCCAGCTGAGTGTCCTTTCTGAACAGAAATATTTGATTAAATAAGTATTGGGCCTTTGCTGCTGTTCTCTGAGGGGCTCCTGTTCTGGGTGTAAGGAAGGGAAAAATATCCCTGTATGGTAAAAACCTCTCCGTTTTCTGCAAAAGAAATGCTATTTTTGGGTGGGAATAGGAGCATGGCTTAGGCCAAGACTGGAACTAAGGGCAGCTCATCTTTTCCAAAGCCACGTGTTGACCTGGGAAAGGGGTTTGGGTTTGGTGAAAACCTTTCCCTCTGTCCCTGCAGCAGGCCCAATCTCCCTGGCGTGGTGCTCCCACTCTTCAGGTCAGAGTAACCACGGAGACCAAGCACTGCAGACTGCAGAGGGAAGCAGAAACCATTTTTCTTTCCCAAAAGCCATCAGGAATGACTCTGCATCTCACAGCAGAGCTGCTGCCTGTGCCACATGGTCAGAGCTGCTCCAGTGGCAGCAGATGTGATAACTCATTGATTTTCCTTTCAAGGAGAGAGGCTGTGCATTGGATTCACCGGGAAAGAGGGAAACAAAAGGCAGCTGGAGGCGGGCAGGAATAAATGGGAGGCAGGATATATATATATACACACTGAAAACAGTCTGTGTGTCAGGATAAATGAGGTACAAATCAAGCAGGAAATAGTGCTGAAAGAAAGACTGACGTGTATTTACCAAACAGGTTTGTCAAAACTCTGGAATAACCATGGGGGAGTGACAAAGGGAGCTGGGAATGTCTGGGAAGCACAATGGGGCCTCAGGACCCGAACAGGGCGCAGATTCTACTCTGGCTGAGAATATTTCCCACATTAACATTTCCCTCCATGGGTCCGTGTGTGGATCCACACAGGCTGGATGTTCTGTGGATGTCAGTAACACAGGCACATGAGCATCTCTCACGCTCCTGCTCCCCACGGGGGTGTCCGCAGCCTGAGCCCTGCTGCTCCCGGCACGGGCTGCAGGACCCGGCGCGGGGGCTCCCGAGACGTTTCCTCAGCAAATAATTTGGGAAGGTTGATCTTGACAGTAACAGCAGGAAGCGTGTGGGAAGTGCCATGAGTAACCGGGCTGTGCTGGAGAACGGGATGTACCGTGCCGTGCCGTGCCGTGCCAGCCTTCATCCTCCTCTCCCACACCTCCCAGACGCCAGTCACAGCCCGGGACAGCAGCTCGGGGTGCCTGTTGCTGCTTCTCCACCCCAGCCCCGGCGATTAGGGCTGAGCCAGAGGGTTGAAATGGGGCACACAATTCCGGTTATTTAATGACTTGACTTTTTGAACGTGCGTCACTAATTAGAGGCAGGGATCTCCTCGGAGCTGGACTGCTTAAAACGAAAACTACAGCACTGGGGGGGACTCCAGGGCCGGGTGGCCGCCGCGCGGAGCCGCCCCGGCTCCCCGCTCCCCTCCCCTCGCTCCTCCTGCTCCAGGGTTAC
>WEZZ01031444.1:102374-113072 GCA_013400585.1 Chloropsis cyanopogon
CAGCCGGGTCTGCCGGCGCCGCTCCGCATCGGGGGGGCGGCAGCGGGGGGTTCCCGGGGCACAGGGTGCTCGGGGCGGGTCACGCATCGGGCCCGCAGCGCACCCGCATTGCGTGTGCCAGACCCCCGCGGCACACACCAGACCCGTACTGCTGCACCGGAGCCCACGGCATGCGCTGGACCCGTGTCTGACTAGCAGACCCGTATCTTATGTACCCTGACCCACACTGCAAACCCACCTGGACCCCCACCGCACTCACCGGTCCTGCTTCACAGCCCCGGACCCATATGAATGCACTAGACCCACACGGCAGCATCAGCCACGCATTGCACTCACCAGACCTGCACTGCACTCGCCAGACCCACATCTCATCACCTGACCCACTTCACACACACCAGACCCTCCCTGCACGCCCCAGTCCCACAGCACACACACCAGACCCAAATCCCATTGCACCAGACCTTGTCACACGCATCAGACCCTCCCTGCAAGCACCAGACCCTCACTGCACACCCCAGACCCAAATCCCATTGCACCAGACCTTGTCACACGCATCAGACCCTCCCTGCAAGCACCAGACCCTCACTGCACACCCCAGACCCACATCTCATGCACCAGACCCTCCCTGCCTCCGCCAGTCCCATGTCACATGGCTCAGACCCACATCTCATGCACCACACCATCCCTGCACACCCCAAACCCTCCCTGCACGCCCCAAACCCACATCTCATGCATCACACCCTCCCTGCACACCCCAAACCCTCCCTGCACGCCCCAAACCCACATCTCATGCATCACACCCTCCCTGCGCACCCCAAACCCTCCCTGCACGCCCCAAACCCACATCTCATCCATCACACCCTCCCTGCACACCCCAAACCCTCCCTGCACGCCCCAAACCCACATCTCATGCACCAGACTCTCCCTTCAAGCACCAGCCCCACATCAGCTTGGGCAGCATCCCAAAGTGTCTCTGGCACCGTGGGGTGTTGCAGGAGCTGGGGCTGCTCTGCAGTTGACATTTTATTATTTAATGGCTTCATGCTCCATCTCCAGAGGGACACAGGAACACCCAAGCGGGTTGATGAGCCGGGTGCTCTGTTCTCTCCTCCCCACAAGGTCAGCGCTGTGGCTGTCACACAGAACCCACTGCTGGGTGCCTGTTCTGCTTATAAAATCCCAGCGTTCCCCCCCTCCCTGGGCAACAGGCACGTTGTGCTGTGACCGTGTGGCAGGAGATGCAAATCCTGGTGTCCGGGGGTGCCAGGTCAGGGGGCAGTGTCCGTGCTCCCATCTCGGGAGTGCTGCAGCGGGCTGAGGCAGGAGATGTGGTGTTGGTTTAAGTAGGCCATTCCAGCGGTGTGGAGAGCAGGGCTAATCCCCCGGCAGTGCCGTCATTCCCAGCCCTCGCTCAAGGTGGTTAGGGGAGACCTGCTTCCGCCGCGCCGAGGCACGGAGGGGAGGAGGAGCTGTTGCACTGGAAGCTGGGTTTGCCTTCCAGGTTTTTGCCTTTGTATCTCAAAGGAGTGGGCTGTTCCTTCTGCCTCACACAGCTCGGCTCGGCTGCCGCCAGAGCACTCTGCAGGACGGGCTGTGCAGTGGGATGTCACCTCAGCCCATCCTGCTGACCTTCCTGGCCCGGGGTGAGACCACGGCTCCGCATCCTGGGTGTCCCACTCCTGCTCTCATGCTGCTACAGCACTTGTCATAGAGCTCTTTCCCCATTTCCCTTTGGCTTCCCAGTGAGAGCCCAGCCTTTGCCCTCTGGTCAAGCACCTTATTTTTAGCTAATGAGGGCTGGGAATTGCCACCTCCCCATTTGGAGTTGCAGCCAGGTCAGCTGGAAAAGTGATGAGCTGCATAACCCGAGCTTTCCAAATGGTGTCTGTTTTCCTGTAATCTCTGGATGTCAACTCAGCATTTTATAACAAACAGGAGAATAAAAGATGCTCCTGCCTTTTGGAATGGGATACAACCACTCTTAGCAACATTGATTTTTCTGGTGGTGTTGCATAAACACTCCATGGGGTTTGTCTCTGCTTGTGCCCCAAGCGCTCAGCTCTGCCCTGAGCTGGATTTAGCAGTGGTTTTGGCAGGGCTGGGTTAGCAGTTGGATTTGAAGGTATTAAAGGTATTTTCCTACCTAAATGGGTCTGTGATTCCATGATCTCCCTCTGCCTGGGACGCAGGTGAAGCTTTGGGATGAACCCGTCTACACTGGAGCAGAGGCTCCCAGCCTCTGGAGATATTGCCACATCCTTCTAATCTTGGAGCAAAAGCAAAGCAATCCCTGTATCCCAAAAATCCACCATGGCAGGAGGAGGAGTGGACATAGTCATGGATGTTTGCCCCCAGCTGCCCAGGTGGTGGCCCCAGCGCTGACCCCCTCCTGCTCCAGGACTTCTGCCAGCCCTGGCTGCTGGATCCTGCTCTTTCCCACTGCCACCCAGCTGTATCCAGTCCCATTTCCAGTGCAAGCAGCCCTGGCCTTGCCACTCTCCAGGAGCAAGGGCTCTGCCCCACATCAGCTGCTGGTTGTTGGCCACATCCAGCACTTTGTTTATTTTTAGTGTGTAGAAAAGCAGAGCCGGTGTCAGGAAGGCAGGGTAGGTCCTTGGGAGCCCTTTTTGGCCCCTGGAAAGACAAAACTGTGGTTTCCTTCTCTGTGTTCCCTCTGCTTTTAATCTTGTTCATCCTGGGAGGCTGAAGATCTCCCAGGGGACCCTTGGGGACACCACGGTCTCTCTCCCAGGTCCCTGCAGTGGGTGAAGCTGCTCTCAGACGCTTGGGCTCAGCGCCACCATTGCAAAAGATTCCTCACCCAGGATGTGCCAAGGGAAACACAGGAATCCGGCAGCAGGCAGGATGAGGGAGCCTCGACAAAGGGAGCAGTGAGCGAGAAATCCAGGGAAATGTGGTGGCTGCTGGCACAGCAGTGTTGTGCTGAGGGTTGACAGTGGCAGTGAGCTGCAGGATCTCACACCACTCATGTTCCCCATGGGGATGGGGTGAGGTGGCAGCAGCTGGATCCCTCTGAATCCCACAGAAGCTGCGCTTTGGAAGCTGATGGGAGCAAACTCTTGAGCCTGCAGCCATGAAACCCTCAGAGGAGCAAGCTGAGGAACCATCAGAGGCTTCACTGAGCCAGTGATGAGGGTCCCTCCAGAGGTCCTGTGTCCCTGTTTCCCATGTGAGAAGCATCTAGAAAGGGCCATACCTGCCCAGCCTGGTTTATCCATCACTGGCACAGCCAGGGGATCCAGCAGGGAGTGGGGAAGTGGCAGGATTTGAGGTGAAGAAGCATCTCTGTGGGGCACTGACCCAGCTGAGCTTGGGGAAATCTTCCTCTGGGGCACCAGGCTGAGCCCCCACTCTGTCACTGCTCTGTCACTGCTCTGCCATCCGTCACTGTCACAGTGTGATCAGTAGTTCAGCAGGAGCTGGGGCCCCACCAGAAGATGAGCCCCATGGTGTCACCCCCCAGGACAGTGGCAGTGCGGGGGACTTGTCCTGATTCTGCATCCCAACCCTCTGTGGGGGATCCGCTTTCTCATGCTGCAGCTCCAGCTGTTTCCTTGTCCTTATTTCCTTATCTGCCCATTGCTTTTATTTATCAGGAATTCTCCAGGCTAGTTCCACTGCCTGGAACAAACCCTGGTTGTTTGTAACAGCTCTGCCCTTCTGTTCCACGTGTGCTGGGAGACTCACAGGGAGGTTTGCTGTCGGCAGCACCAGCAGCACACTGGCCTTTGCAATGGGCAGTGTGCACCCTGCTCAGCCCCCAAGCTGCATTTTAGGGGATTTGCAGGGTGCTGGCCCACATGCAGCTGGTTTGCAGGACAGCCTCTGGGTTTGGTGTAAGCTGGAGTGTCGGACCCTGGCCCATGCTGGCATTCCCAGGCTGGAAGGGCAGACACAGAGGAGCTGTGCTGTGCTGAGCAGGGCCCTGCTGGTGCCCCAGCATGGAGACAAGCCAGTGCCCCCAAGTCACCTTTGCCTTGGTCCATGAATTGCCCAGCCACCCCTGCTGTGGAGACAGGCTGAGAGCTGGAGAGCAGAGAAGGCTCTGATGAGACCTGAAGAGCCTCTTCCAGTGCCTAAAGGGATTCCAAGAGAGCTGGAGAGAGACTTTGGACATGGACATGGAGTGGCAGGACACAAGAAATGACTTCCCACTGCCAGAGGGCAGGGTTAGATGGGATATTTGGAAAAAAAAATCTTCCCTGTGAGGGTGGTGAGGCCCTGGCACAGGTTGCCCAGAGAAGCTGTGGCTGCCCCCTCCTTGGAAATGTTCAAGGCCAGGTTGGACAGGGCTTGGAGCAACCTGGGATAGTGGAAGGTGTCCCTGCCCATGGCAGAGGGTTGGAATGAGATGGTCTTCAAGGTCCCTTCCAACCCAAACCATTCTTTTTAACCCCCTGCAATGAGCAGGGATGCCCCCCACTAGACCAGGGTTAATCCTGGATTTCCCCTTGCTTTCCTGGTGAGGCTCCATTGGTGCTGCAGCTGCTCATCCTGGTCCATGGGATGGGGGTAATTCTGAGCGTAAATCCATGATTTCCTCTGCCTTTAGTAGCCAGGTACCACATGGGAAGGTGTGTGCTCACCTTTGGTGCTGAATCTGCCCACCCTGCCTGTCCTGGGCAGCCTGTGGGCACATCTGGGGAGACTGAAGTGGCCCATTGATCCTTTGGGAATAATGACAAGTTATTGTCACTGATTGAATTCCAGACACCCTGGGTGCTGTGGGAGGCAGCAAGCCTCAGTGTGGGCACCAGGCAAGTCTGCAGCAATGGGAGGAGGAAGAGGAGGAAATGAGATCCCCAGACATGGGGCCAAATCCAGGTGTCCCAGAGAGCCATTCCAGGCTGTGGGTGCTGGCAGCAGGTGCCTGGGGTGTGGTGTGGGGTGCTCTCAGGAGCCCCATGTGCTGGACACACACGTGCCATCTGCAGTGCTGGCACGTGCTGGTGTCAGTGGGGCACAGAGGGACCCCTGCACAGAGCAGTGTGGCATGAGGGTGACCTTGCCACGAGTGGGGAAGATCCAGGTACAGCTGAGCTGATGCTGGGCACCCCTGGGATAATACCAGATACCTCTGGACTGCAGGGGAGAGGGTGGGGAATCAACCCTCTGGAATCTCCCTGCTCAAGAGCTGTTGGAGCCCAGGCTGTGCTGCAGCGTGGTGCTGCTGGAGGGTGACAGAGAATCCTGGAGGATGCTCTGCCAGCCTGAGGCCACGCACGGCTCGTGGTGGATGCTGATTCACGCTGCTGCAGTAGCAGAGCTTGCTGCCCACTTGGGAGCTGTGCTCCAGCAGGACAGAACACTGCCTTGCCCAGCCCAGGTCATCTCCAGGCAAATCCATCCCAGGTGGGAGCAGCAGGATCCCCAGCTCCTTCTTGCAGTGTCCCAAGGGTGCTGGCACCCCTCTTCATGGGGCACTGTGCCTGCTGGGACTTGGGACTTCACAACACCAGTGCTCTGGGATTTTTGGTGCCCTGGTTTGGGGATTAGGGAGCAGCAAATCCTGGGCAGAGGAGAGGCCTGGGCTGGCCAGGGTGGGCTTTGAGGTATCCTGGAAAAAAACCAAAACCTGGGGTTGCAAATGTAGAAGGCTGCACTGGGGTGAGCTGGACGTGCCCCCCTTGCTGTTGTGCCTCCCCTGTTGTCCCACTCCTTGCACTCCCCTGGAGCAGGGCCAGCAGCAGGGAGTGTTTCCTGTCACCCATCGATTAGCTGTTGGCAGGTCCCATCTCCTGCATTGCTCTGCCAAAACCTGAGATAAATGCTGGCCTTGTGAACGGGCCTGGGGATGGGGGGGGGGCCCATGCTGCCCATCCCTGTTGGTCTCTGGCAGTCTGGGAGCACAGTGGGGATCCCAGCGGTGCCACGGGATGCTCGGCAGGATGGGGGGGCTGGGCAGATGCTTCCCTTGCTCCCTCACATCCTGCGTGTGCCCGAGGTGCTGCAAGCCTCTGGATCTGGCCTCTTTATTTACAGGCTCTGTGTTTCCCTCGGGATTAGCAGCTGCTGCCTCATCATGCAGGGATCTGTTCTTCCTCACCTGATTTCACTGCTGAATGGGGGATTTGCACTTAATTAAGGAAAAGCAGGCACCCAGCCCACTGCAGGGAGAGCTGCCTGCCCGGGGAGCTGCATGGCTGGGTCAGGGCCCTTGTACCATCTCTGCCCCCAGTAATGCCACCACTGCAGGCACTCCGTGTCCCTGTGGCATTACCCTGCTTCCTGACAGGGATGGGGATCTGGGAGCAGGGGGAGCTTGTCCCGTGATGAGAAAGGGACTCCAGACCACGGGCAGGCACCTGCTCTGCTTCTGATCTGCCTTTTAAATTAAGAGCACCCTTGCCCTGTGCCCACAGGATCCCGGTGGGACCACAGGCACGCAGCATTCCGGCATTTCTGGGCTATGGGAGACAAGTGGGAATCACAGCCCCGATGTGCAGGGGATGCTGTCCCTGTACTGGTGGCCCTGGGGACTGTACTGATGCCCTGGTGCCAGGGCTCACCCCGCAGGGGCCCCATCTCATCAGGGCCATTTTCCTGCCTTCACCTGCTCTCTCTGTTGCCTTCGCCCGCAGTTCCCTGTGCCCAGGAGCCGTGGCAGCGCGGCCATGTCTGTGCCGGGGAGCAGACGCGCGTCCACAGGATCACGAAGGTGAATATGCTTCAGCCTCTGGCCTCGGGACTGGACACCAGCGCCTGCAGCCGGGATGAGACGATCCCCACGATCCCCACACCTCCACCACCAGCTGCCACTTCGCAGCACCAAGCCCCGGCCCAGCTTTCGGGGGTTTGCATGGCACTGCCCGCTGCACAGCACTTCCCTGTCCGTGCATGCAGCTCCCCGAGTGCTGCACGCCCTGTCCCTCTGTCCGTCTGTGCCACAGCCAGGACCGACCCCTCCGTCCGTCCAGGCGAAGGCAGGCAGTGGTGGAGAGCACTGGGTTGGGGCAGTGAAACTGGGAGGTATGTTAGCCCTTGGAAAATGTCTCCTTGAGCTGAGTGATAAAGAGAGAAAAAGAGGGAAAAAGCATTTATTCCCCTCCCAATGTCTCCATGACCTGGACTGTTATTGTGGAGGTACAGGCTCGGCGTGGGCAGGCAGGAGAGGCAGAGCTGCCCACGTCTAGGTGATGCTCTGGCTGATGTGGCTCGAGCTATGCCGGGACCATGCTCCCAGGGGACTCTTATGGGGCTCCCAGGGGGCTTCCAAGGGGATCCCAGGGGCTCCCAAGGTGCTCAGGGTGCAAGGATGCTGCGCCAGCATCCATGGGCTGCCACGCCAGGGAAGGGGGAGTGGGTGGACGTCCCCCCCAGCCCTGCCTTTGTGCCCGTCGCCGTGTCCGTGCAATTTTGATCCCTGCTGTTTGTTTTGTCCTTTTGTCTTGTGTGTTCTCGGTGTGGTGGTTGGCAGTCGCGGGGTTTATGGACGGAGTGGCTTTGCCTCCTTCTTTAAGTCTTCAGCGCCCTCAGCCACTCGGCCTGAGACACAGCCTCTTCTCCCTGCCTCCAGGCGCCCCTCGCCCCCCGGGAGGGACACCTACGGCACCTCCTCGCTGAGCAGCAGCAGCAATTCTGGCTCCTGCAAGGGCAGCGACAGCAGCCCCACCCCAAGGTAACCCATCACCCGTGGCCCCAGGGCGGCTGCTGGGTGCCCCCGGGCAGGGGCAGAGCAGTCCCCCGTGCTGCGGTGCCCAGCGGGGACAGGAGCGCAGGGCCGCTGGAGCGAGGCTGTGCGCTTGGTGCCTGGGGGAGCCGGAGCTGGCGGAGCTGCTGGTGTGACTCCACAGACCCTCACTACCCTCCTCCTCCGAACCTCTCCGCCGCTGTTGTTGTGTCGTCTCCCTCCCTGTCCCCCCGCCTGCCACCCAGGGATGTCCCACCCTCTTCCCTCCGTCCTGCCGTGGCTGTGGCTTGCACGCTGCACGCTCCCTCCCGCCACTCCCGCATTCCGAGGAGCACCCGGATCCTTCCGGACCAAAGGCACGAGGGCAAGAGCTTCGCTTCCACCCCCTTGTGCTGCCCGGCAAAGGTTTGGCAAGAGCTGTTGGCCCCCTGGCTTCTCAGCAGGGAGCTCGGGGTGTGTTGGGGCACAGACAGGCACAGCAGCCCTGGTGCACTGCTCCTGGCCTGCCTGTCCCCTGTCCCCTGCCAGCTCCACAAGGTGGAATCGTTCTGGCAGGATCTGAGGGGCCCGAGGGTGACATGGTGAGCAGTCCCATGTGTGCTGCAGCCAGGGGCAGTGCCCCTCCTGCTGCCATGGGACATACCAAGGCATGGATGCTTCTAACACAGCGCTTCTGGACATGGCTAAAGGCTGCTGGGCTGATGGACTCCATGCAGGGGGCTTTGGGATGCCTCCTTTCTGTACACGCAGACTTTGGTCCCCCCACTGCCATGCCAGAGCCACTCGTGCAGCCCCCAGCTCTCCACGTGCCTCCCAGCTTGGCCATGTAGCCCTGACCCTGGCCAGCCCCTACTCTCTGCACTGGCCCAGGCTTTGGGCCAGAGATGTCACTTCATCTGCCCCAGTGCCAGTGGTGGCATAAGGAGAGTCCAGATGTGCTGCTGGCCCGGCCTGGGGCAGATGCTGGATTCCCTGGCTTGCTCCCCATGGGCAGGACAGGCACTGTCTCAAGACCTGCTCCGTCCCAAACCCTTCCATTCCCCATCTTGTGCCTCCGTCTCTGGTGGGGCCAATCCCACCCTGAGGTCTCCATCCACAGCAGTTGTTTCCAGGAAAGTCACTCTGGGCACACAGAGACCTTGGTGGCCCCGGTTCTGCTCATGCCCCAGCAAAGTCCCCAGCACCACAGCAGCACTGGTGTGTCCAGGAGCTGCACCCACCCTCCTGCCAGGGCACAGCACACAAGACACCCACCCTGCCCCTCCCACCAGGGCACAGCACCCTCACACACCCACCCTGCCCCTCCTGCTCTCAGGGCTCCTTTGGGATGTGTTACGGGGCTGCACCCCAAGAGGAGGCCTTGGAACCCCTGGGTCAAGTGCTGACCCTGGCACTGGCAGTGGGTGACATCTGTGTCCCTGCAGGCGCTCGTCCAAGTACAACCTCTGCAGTGACAACCATGGGATAAAGCCGCCGACGCCGGAGCAGTACCTGACTCCCCTGCAGCAGAAGGAGGTCTGCATCCGGCACCTGAAGGCTCGCCTGAAGGACACACAGGAGCGGCTGCAGGACAGGTGAGCACCTGAGCTCATGGGAAGGGTGCCAGCACCAGCCATCGCCACCACTGTGGCAGCTCCTGTCTGGGACTGGTCCCCCCTGGTGACCCAGCTCCCACCTTGTCCTCGTGCTTGTGCCCAGGGACCGATGTCACAGCTGTACCATGGCACTGCTGGCGTGTGGGATCTGGCACTGCTGCCTGTCCCACCTGGGAGCCACAGATTTGGGACTGGAGAGCCCCACGTCCCACCTGCAGTGGCTGCGTTCTCCCCTCACCCTGTTTAAGTCCCTGCCATGCTTTTGCTGAATTTCAGCGTCAGAGGGTGGCTAATCCCCATCTGCTCCTCTCAGGCTTAGGCACGGCCCCGCCGCCGTGCCAGCTGCCACGCGCCCGCCCGGGGCACCTGCCCACCCCCAGGCAGCCCTCGGGAGACCTGGGCACTGCAGCCTCTCGGGGAGAAGGCTGAGAATCATCTCCAGGGATCCCTGAGCTCCCACTGCTCGGAACAGTGCTGCCAGGGGGCCCTGAGCATCAGTCCTGAGGGTCCTCGAGCATCAGTCAGTCCCCAAGTATCACTCCCGAGGGTCCCTAAGCATCCATCCTTGGGGTCCCTGAGTGTCAGTCCTGAGGGTCCCTAAGCATCACTCCTGGGGGTCCCTGAACATTGCTCCTGAGGCTCCCTGAGCATCACTCCTGAGGGTCCCTAAACCACTGGATCCATCCCTTGTTCCCAGTCGGGAGTGTTACTGGGTGATCTGGTTGCAAGCCAGTGCTGGGCACACGGGGACAGGGCTGTCCCTGCAGCCCCCTCAGCGCCGCGGTGGTGCCCTCCCGTCTCCGCAGGGATGCTGAGATCGAGGACCTGAAGACGCAGCTGTCGCGGATGCAGGAGGACTGGATCGAGGAGGAGTGCCACCGCGTGGAGGCCCAGCTGGCGCTCAAAGAGGCCCGCAAGGAGATCAAGCAGCTGAAGCAGGTCATCGACACGGTGAAGAACAACCTACTGGAGAAGGACAAAGGCCTCCAGAAGTATTTTGTGGACATTAACATCCAGAACAAGAAGCTGGAGACGCTGCTGCACAGCATGGAGGTGGCACAGAATGGGGCGCTGAAGGAGGAGGGTGCCGGCGAGTCGGCCGGGGGGTCCCCGGCCCGATCCCTGACCCGCAGCTCCACCTACACTAAGCTGAGCGACCAGGGGGCCGGGGACCGCAACGTGGGGGGCTCGCAGACCATCTCGCTGGACGAGGGGGCCGACAGCGGCTTCGTGGGGATGGAGGAGGCTCCGGGCCACACGGACCCGCTGGAGGTGGGGGGTGAGCCCGNCTGCGGGGCTGCTGCACCGTCGCCCTGCACTCCATCCGCAGGATGGGCTGTCGCCCCGTCGCCAGCCCCGGCGGCGCTGCCCAGCCCTGACCCCTCCGACGCCCTCCACCCGCCCCCACGGACCCGACTGCTGATTGTAAAGCCCCGGCGTGGCACTGGCGGG
>WEZZ01031444.1:119720-130187 GCA_013400585.1 Chloropsis cyanopogon
CCCCCCCCCCGGGCCTCCCCCCCCCCCCCCCCCCCCCCCCCCCAGTTGTCCTTCCTGGGCTCCGCAGGCGCTGCTGGGGGGGTGAAGGGGGTTCCCCCCCGGGATCCCCGCGTGGGCGGTGGCTGCCGCTGACACCTCGCTGCCCTGGCGCGTGGGGCTGACGCGGCCGTGACCGGGATCCCGTGTCCCACACCCTTCCAGCATCACCTGGGACACGTGCCAGGTGTGGGAGTCCCATGCTGCAGGTGGAGAAACTGAGCCAGCACAGAGCTCAGCATGGGGTGGCTGTGGCATCCTGCTGGCACGGGCCATCACCATGTCACCTGGGGATCCAGCCCTCCAGCAGGCAGCCGTGACATTCTGCTGTCTGCACTGAGGATGCCATGGGCCACCATGTCCCCAGGGGCTGGCAGGGGGGTGCTGAGGGAGCTTGGGCAGGCCTGGACCAGGTGGCACCAGCCCAGAGCTCCCGGCACAGGGCCAGTCCCACTGTGGAGCCGCAGCCAGGCACGTCCCAGCTCCCTGTGCCTCTGCTCCAGCGTGCCAGGCCAGGAGGAAGTGTTTTATTTACTGGTGTTATTTTTAGCTGGATGGTGCCCAGCTGCCTTGACCAGCCCAGGACAAGAACGGCCTGAGTGCCAGCGGCAGAGAGAGTCCTACACAGACAGAGAGGATTGTTTCCTGGAGTCTGTTCGTTCCCTGAAACCCTCATCCCCTCAAAACCACAGCCGGAAGGACTCACACCCCACCTGAACTCATGGATGCTGCAGGAGCAGTGCAGGGACTGAGGGCCCAAGGGCAGGAGGCTTCCTTCAGCCTCCCCCCTGCCCTGGCTTAGCCCCAGCCAGAAGCCATGGCACTGCCTGGCACTGGTTAATAATTAAAGCAAAAAAGCTTTGCAGGAAGAGAAACCCAAACTGGCCTCAAGCTTCCACCCAGAAACGGCCACAGCAAAGGACAGAGCAAGGTGCTGGTGCCCTACAAGCTCCTGTTCTGCTTAATTGAGCTGCAATTAAGGGCAGTGCTAATTCCTGCACAGCCCTGTGCAAGCACTGGTGCTCCTGGATACACCCCAATGGCCAAGCTGCTCCTGCCCCAGGGCCACTGCTCCCTCCAGGACCCATTACACACAAGCTTTGCTTGGCAGCTGGCAGGCTGTGTTATTGATCGTGGCTGTGTTATCAGCTGGCACACTGATCAAAGGTTGTCAGCACAGGAGCCAGCACCGGACCACAGTGGTGCCTGAGCAGGTCCCACACACACAACACCCCCAGCTGCAGCAGCAAAGCCCAAAGCAGGTGATGTGCTGTGCCCCGTGTACCATGTCCAGCTTTCAAAAAGGACTGAAATAAATCCAGAAAATGCAAGGAAATGCTTCCCTGGAGCTGCAAGGACCGTGGGAACACGCATCCATCTATCCTTCACGCTTCCACTTTGGGCTGAGTCACAGCCATAAGGGCACGAGGCTGTGAGGGCAATGCTTAACAGGTTATGGTGAGGCAATTAATTATGCAAATTCCAGCAGGCCACCATCACCTCCCCACAGAGCACAGGAGCCCCAGGCATCCTACTGTGCTCCCAGGGCCCAGCACCTGAGCTTCACACTAAGGCACAGCAGCACAGCACCCAAAGCACCCCATGAACCTGCCACAGCACCCTACAAGCCCAGAGCAGCACCCACAGCACCCCACACAGCACCCCCTGAGCCCAGCCCAGCCCCTGCTGTGCTGAGCGACAGACGGGCGAGGGAAGAACCTCCAGGACACAGGGCTGAGAAAAGCCAGCATAAAGCGTTTTTATTGCGATAATAAACTGGATACCTTTGTGCGGCGGAGAAGGAAGTGACCGGAGGGAATTTCTGTTACCAGACTGGGCAGGGCAGAGGGAGGGGGCACAGGGGACAGCTATGCGTCCTGTGAGACCAGGCAAGCAGCGATGACCAGCATCAGGTGGCAGGAGAGAACGGGCAGGTGTGCTCAGAGCAGGGACAACGGGGAGCTGATGGTTGCTTTCCATGGGGAAGGAGGACAGGGGTGTTTTTGTTGAGTTGAGCCCCCACCACCTCCCCTGCAGACAGCACCTTCCCTTTGTCCAGTTTTCCTTTTTCTTTAAAGAAAGCTCCATGCTACGGGATTTTCAGGGTGTGATGGAGCTCTGGTGGAAACCCAACTCCCTAAATCCACAAGTGGTCTGGAGGGGAAGGCAGGCCCACCATGAGATGGCAGGGTGAAGCAGGGGCAGAGCAGCCCTCCTTTCCCAGAGCAAACTCACAATGCCCAAAGTGATGCTTCCCAGGGAGCAGGGAAAGGCCAGGCTCCCTCGCTGTCCCACTCCAGGCAGAATTCCTATAAACAATCCTAATGCTACCTTGCTCTCTGCATCCCTTCAGCCTCAACAACCTCACTCTGCTATGGCTTTTGCAGCAGCAGCAATTTCTGGTTTGAAAACACTATAAATCTGCACCAAAACAAGTAATTAACAGGATTCCTTTTGTTCAAATGACTCCTATCTAAGGTCAGCCCATCTGCGTGCTACTGGGAAAACGTAGTCTACACCTGGAACAAAAATAAGATTAAGAACTTGACCCAAAAAGAGTTGAGGTTTACGGTGTATAGTTTAAAAAGACATAAAAACACGATACAAGGAGGAAGAGTCAGACGCAAAGCTTAGTGACCAAAGGCATTCAATCAAGGTGTAAGGTTATACAATGAGTGTAGTGGACTATCAGGAAAAGCTCCGTACAAAGTCATGTGCACTCTTCTTGAAGCTGAGATTCTGGATTCCTCCATGTGCCAAACCTGTGAGGAGAGAGGAGAGGCAGCGTGACAGAGCTGCCACTGGACAAGGAGGGAATGTGCCCAGGGCACAGCAGCCTCCACACAAACCACACCAGGCCCTCAGAGCAGCAGTCAAGCCTCGATCACAGCGGGGAGCACAGCCCCACCCTGCCCACACTGTGGGGACCTCACACCCCAGAGCAGAGCCCCACAGAATGGGCTGGGCTGGAAGGGACCCTAATGACCCATCTTGCTCCAGCCTCCTGGTGTAGGTAGGCACACTGTCCACTACTGGAGCCTAGCTGCTCCAAGCCCCATCCAACCTGGCCTTGGACACTTCCAGGGATGGGGCAGCCATAATTTCCCTGGACAGCCTGTGCCAGGGCCTCTGCACCCTCAGAGGGAAGAATTTCTCCCTAATATCTAATCTAACCTTGCTCTCTGTCAGTGTGAAGCTGTTCTGCCTTGCCCTGTCACTTCAAGCCCTTGTGCGAAGTCCCTCTCCAGCTCTCTTGGCATCCCTTTAGGCTCTGGAAGGTGCTCCAAGGTTTCCCCAGAGTCTTCTCCAGACTGAGCAACTCCAGCTCTCAGCCTGTCTCCATAGCAGAAGTGCTCCAGCCCTTGGGTCATAGTCACTGCCCCCTGCCCACACCATCAGCCCAATGCCCTGGCAGCATGAGAGGCAGGAAGGGGTGCACAGCCGAGCCCCCTTGGTGCAGCAACAACACTCAGAACCCAAGGCACTGGCACTGCAACACCTCCATGACATGAACCTGCTCTGCCAGGCTGGGAACCTTGCATGTAGCACTGTAGTGATCTGAACCCCAGCTCACCACAGTCCCAAGAGCAACTTATACCCACAGCCAGAGACCTGCCCTGTCCTTCTCATACTCCCCACTACTGCCCACTCCCCCCTCACCTCCATCCCACCTGCCCACACTGTGTCCCAAGATCAAACACAGGGGCCTTGAGCTGTCCTCAATCCACACAGTCCCTGACAGAAGTTGCCCCTCCTTACCCGAGGACAGGGTGCTGGGATGGGTCATTCCAATTTCATGAGCTCCACGTCAAAAATTAGAGTGGCGTTTGGTGGGATGATCCCTGGGTGGCCAGTGGAGCCGTAGGCGTAATCTGGGGAGATGGTCATCTTTGCCCGCTGACCAACGCTCATCTGGGGCAGGGACAGAAACACAGGGATGTCAGGAGATGGGCACAACTGCCAGGTGAGTGACAGAGCAGGGACACACACCTGCCCCCACTGCTTTCCCTACACTGGGCAACAGCACGGACCCAGGCTGCCCAAACCAGAGGAATGGGAAGAATGTCAGAGAGACAAGGTAGGCAGCATGGGCTGAAAAAGGAGCAGGCTTTGAGATATCCTTCACATGAGGGAAGGCAGGGAATGCCAGGCCATTCCCTCCAGCCAGCAGCATCCTTGTGCTGCCAGCACAGCACAGAGTGAGCAGTGTCAGGCGGGCAGGAGCTGAAGCTGTGCTGTGCCCACAGCGTGGGATCACAGCCCGGAGCTGTGCCGTGCCCACCAGCCCTCCCCCCGCGTGGGCTGCAGAGCCCAGGAGGCCCGAGCGCTCCCGCCGTGCTCCTTCAGAGCGCACTCAGAGCAGAAATGTCACCGCTGAGTCACCGACGTGCCGTAGGTGTTGCTGGGGCCTGGCCCGGCTCCATTCCTGCCAGCTGGCAGGTGGCAATGCAGAAGGTGATATTCACACCCACACCTCCCAGTGCTGAGGGGGTGGAACAGGGGAATAAAATAAAAAAATAATAAAAGAGGGAACGAGCTGCATGCACACTGATTCCTGCCCACGCTGCAGCTCCCGGCACGGCACAGCCTGGCACGGGGAGCGCGAGCAGAGGAGCTCCAGGCACCTGAGCGACTCCTTCCTCCCAGCCACGGATCACCTCCTGCTTGCCCATCACAAACTTGAACGGCTTGTTCCTGTCGCGGGAGGAATCAAACTTCTTCCCATCCTCCAGCATACCTGGGGAGAGAGAGGGAGATGGTGACACAGGGACAGAGCCACGCGCACCGACGTGAGATGCTGTGACCTGGTAGCCCGAGCAGGTGACAGTCACATAGCTCTGAGTCAAAGATGTGTGTCAGCTTGATCCTCCTTTTCCCTGGGAAATACCTGTACAAGAGGGGAAACCCCTGTGGCATCAGCCATCCTGGGGCAGGGAACGATGACACTTAACTGTTTTGGCCCAAAATGAAGTGATCCTCTGGGCCAGGACCAAGGACTGACAGGGGAGCAGATGGATGGGGGAAGAAAATCTTGCCCACCTTGCAGCACCACCAACTGACATTTATCAGGCAGCAGGACCCGACCTCGTGCTTCCCATCCCACCAGAAAACACACCTCTCACTCACCAGGCTTCTACCTTCAGGCACCCAGAACACTGATGACACTCCAGTGCCCCATCTGGAGGCTGTGATTGGCCTCCAGCCCTGCCTGTGCCCAGCTGATCTAAGCCAAATCCCAGGAATGACAATGGGGAGAGGCAGCACCAAGTGCTGGATGCATGTGCCTGGGGCAGCCCTCATTCCCCAGCATGGGCTGAGCCAGGCTGATATCCCCAGAGCTAAATATAACTCCTCAACATGAGCTAAGGAGGAATTTCCTCCCCTCCCTTGCTCCCTGCCTGACCTTCTTGGGGAATCTTGGAGCTGAGGCTGCCTTATAGGAGCAGTAACTGCACCAGTCAACTCCTGTAAGGCAGCTCCAGCTCAACATTAACACAGCCAGTGCCCTGTACAATAAACCCTGTGTGACAAGAGCAAAATTAAACTCTCTTCCAAAACACTTCTTCACTTCCCAAAACAGCCCAAAAATCCTGCTACCTTGACTGGAAACTGCTCTACAGTCTTGAAAAACTTCAAACTTCCTCAGGATGGCATGGGGCAGATTGAGTTCCTTTTGCCAGGACATGTGTGCAAAGGAAATTGTGTCTGCGAAAAAGATGGGATGGGGGAGCTCAGCCCCTCCTTGCACAGTGACAGAGGGAATGGCACAGAGGGACCAGCAGCCACAGTGACGGGAAATGCTGAACAGAAAGAAAGGAATGGAAGAAAATACATCAGTTTTGCAGGGGCAACAAGCACCAAGACCTGTGGGCTCCTCTCAGGGAGTACAATAAGTTTTTTATTTAACTGACAGCAAAAATCCCTTGTCCAGTGTGTCAAGCATCAGCTTAGCCGGTCACGCTGTAGCCCTGGACTTTGGAACAGTAAATCTGGAGTTCTCTCATTTCCTCCTTCCAGGATAAACCTCTTGTTGCTGAACCTGCTTCCAGCCCATCTGGCACTGCTCCTCGCTCCCGTCCGCTGGCCTTCCTCCCGCCTGGCAGCAGGGGCACGGGCAGCCCATGCCGGCTGGCACCAGCAGCGCTGCCTGCCTGCGGCCCCAGCTGACCCCGACTCAGCTCCCAGCCCTCCAGGGCAGCAATGGGCCAAGGTGGCTGAGGAGGGACAGAGGGGACAGCTCTCTGCCACCCTTCTCCCAGGACATCCACCAAGGAAAAACCCCAGGGGCCACGGAGCACAACCCCCTGCTTGTCACAGCAAGCGGGGACTACTGAGATGCTCCCAGGCTGCAGAAGTGCATCCCGTTTGATGTCCTGACCAGGGAATGCAAAGGCATCAGCAGCAGTGCAGGAAATGCTGCCAACCTTGCACAGGAGTGGACGGCACTGCCCGACTCCACTGCCAAGCTCATCTGTCCCAGTCCAGCCTCAGGAAGTGTTTCAGAGCTGGCAGCTCCCCGCTGCAGAAGAGAGGGATTGATGGACTACGCTGGTTGCAGCAGCCTGAGGGATCCATCACTCAGCTCTCCCGAACCAGGATGGAGAAGGTTTTATGTGGGAGCTTGGCCATGCTCCCCCATCATGCCAGAGGCTCCAATCCTTCAGAGACTCCATCCTCATCTCAGGCACTTCCTCTGCCTGCAAGCCTCCTGGGAGATTTCCCAGCCCTGGACAAGTATTAGCAACCATTTCCTCATCCCTGCCATCCCTGAGCAAGGAGATAACGAGATCTTAAAGCTATTATGGAGGAAAAGCATCCTCTGGCAAAAGCAGCTACCCCAGCAGCAGCAGACAGCCCCTGGCACATCCCAGCTTATCCAAGCTGCTGACAGGGCTCTGTGCTTGTCACCCCCAGTCCTGCAAGGAGGACAGAGCTCACACAGGTGGATTACGGAGACCCACCTACCCTGGCTCCCACCCAGAAGGATTTGAGCCCCGAGAGATCATAGCTGGGCTATACAGACCCCAAGGGATCTCAGGAAATCACTGTGAGGAAGAACAGGGAGCCCTACAGCTGAGGCTGCAGCAGCCATGGCATGGAGTGGGGGCTCTGGAGCCCAGCCCCAGCCGGGCAGCGTGGCCCTGCCAGGTCTCTGCCACACTTGGCAGGCAGGAGCTGGGAGACGCCGGCTGCAATGAGTGACTTGGCTCTGGGCCCCCCTGGGCGGGCAGAGGCGGCGGAGAGCAGTGCTGGAGCAGGCAGAGTCAGCCCTGGGACAAACCTGCCGGGTCGGGTTCTGCCGGGGGTGCGGAGCCCCACCCGCACCCCCTCCATCCCCTCCGGGGTGCTGATCCTCGGCACGGCCATTGCCCAGGGGCTCCAGCACAGAGCCAGCCTCCCAAGGAGAGGCAGGAAGAGACCAGAGCAGTGGGGCAGGCACCTCTGCTCCAGCTGGGACAGGTTGGGAAACCCTTCCCAGAAGCCCTGGAATAGCCAGCATGCTCCAAACCCCTGCTCAAGGCAGGGATGCCTGGATGAGGTTCAATCCTGCCTCCACCAGCACTCCCCATCACTCAAGCCCACCCCATTATTACCCACAGCTGGATGGGGAGAGGGCTCTGCCCACCATTCTTGAGGCCTGGCAGGACAGAGGACCCTGGTGCAGGCAGGGAAGGGGGTGCAGGAGACGGTGCTGAGCTTCCACAGTTGCCACAACCCACGGACCAGCAGTCGCACGCCTTGGGAGGAAACACCTCATGACCACAGGATGTTTGCAGAGCAGCAGGAGAGCATCGAGGGCAGCACCCAGAGCACCCGGGGGAGCACCAGTGCCCCAGTGCACAGGCACTAGGGAGGACAGCGGTTCCCTCAGTACTGTCCTGCTGGAGAAAGGCAGTTTCCTCCAGTAGCCATCTCTGCTCCAAGCCCAACTCCCTCAGAGACCCGACATGCTGAGTGTGCTTTGCCGCTCAGGCAAAGCTGTTTGGCCAATCCATGTCAGACTTGTTCCTGTCCTGGCACTCCCCAGAATGACCACGGCCCCCCATTTCCCCTCCTGAAGTGCAGTGGGGTGCCCACAGTCCCCCCTGGCACCAGCACTGCAGGACCCCCAGGTGCACAGCAGCCCTCTCTGCTCCCTGCTCTGACTCATGGGGGCTTAGCTCTGTTGGCCCCCAATCCACAACCTCTCCCCACTGATTCACTCCCACACTCAGCTCCATCCCTTGCCAGGTGCTGCAAACAAAGCAAAGTGTGCTGAACACACTGGGTGCATCGGGGAACTTTATCCTTGATTTAGCCCCTTTAAGAGCCCTACGTAGCAGATTTCACATCTAAGGCTCTTTCAGACACTCTGTGACACAAGCTCACCACAAAAAGACCCAAGACCTAGAAGGAAAGAGGGGGAACAGGTTCAATTCCACCAGCTCCCCCCATACATTTCCATCTCTGCAACCCCAGCATAAGCAACTGGCATCTCCAAGGAGGTTGCTCTTCTCTCCACCTCCTTCCTCTGCACTGCCCTCCGGCACCAGGGCTGTCTGTCCATTCTGGGATGCTCTCAGCAGGGCCACGCCACATGGAGCAGGAGCCTGGGCAAAGGCAGAAGCAGCAGCAGCCGCTGGCTGACCAAGATGGCTCCCCACAGTACCTCACCCTTGGATCACTGCTGTTTTCCCCAAGTAGTTTTTACCCAAACCACCGTGCATCCATAAGGCAGCACAGGGAGAAATGCCTCCTGCACACCACAGGCTGGATGCCCCCAGCACTGGAGCAAAGGGCAGCTGGGGACCGAGCCAGTGCTGGGCTCTGGAAGGAGTCCTGGAGCTCAGCACCTCCAGCACTGCACTGTGCCACCATCCCTGATGCTGCTCTGGAATCAGCAAGCATTGCAGCCGGGCTGGGAATCAAAGGTTTGTAAGGTTTCCCATGAGCCAAGCCCCACTCCTGTCTCTGGCAGGGCTGGCTGCAGGAACTGCGCTGCCGACGCAGGGAAATGGCATCAGGGCCTGGAGGTGTTTGATTCCTGCTGCCTGCCGGGGCGGGGGGGCAGGAGCTGCCTGCAGACGGAACGGGGGTGGGGATAAAGGACAGACAATAATAACAAAAAAATAAAATAAAGGAAATTAGAGAACCTCCCCCAGGCACAGCAGGTCATTGCTGCTGGGGAGGGTCTGCTGTGAGCAAGTCACCACGTAGCACTTTGCCTGAAGCACCGTGACGTGGGGACAGGATGCTGGTGACCCCCAAACAGCTCTGCCAGGGTGGGGGACGGAGCTGGGGAGAGCAGCCAAGCTCCAGCAGCGCCGCAGGAGGGGAGAGCCGGCGCAGGGAGCCGGAGGGTTGGGAGTCGGGAGGGCTGGCAGGCGGCAGGACTGGCCCACCGGGAGCCACTTGACTGCCTGCCAGCCTCTCTTTGTTCTTCCACCGGCGGAGGAAACGGGGCGGCCGGGCAGACCAAGCTGCTTCCTCTCCCTGCTGACGAGGGAACGGGAAGGACGAGGGATATGGAGGAGCAGCAGATGGGCTGGATGCCCGCCGAGCTCTCCCAGCAGGCCGGGCCCCGTTCCACAGAGAGGGGCAACCCCAGCTCCCCAAGGGGAGGCGGAAAGCGCTGGGGCGGGAAGGGGAATTGGTTATTAGTAAAACCAGTCACAAATGAGTCATTAACTCATTTTTACCACGCCGACGAGCCAACGCTGTAGAAAAGGCAGCCCAGGGGGAGAAGAGCCCCCACAGTGATCCCCTAAAGCATTTTTAAGGTCCTGAGGTTGGTTTCTTTCCCCCCAGCTCGCAGAAGACTGCTGGAGGACATGGCTCTCCCTGGCTTTGGGGCAGCCCCTCATTAAAACACTACCCCAACCACTCAACAGCGCCCTGGTTACCGGCATCGGGGTGCCCCCAAAAAACCCCAGGATGCTGGGGCAGCCCCACGGGTACCCCTTGTGTCACCCCACAAGGGAGAAGGGACTGGAGCAGGACTGGGGTCGGGGACTGCACTCCTGCAGGGAGCTGTGGCAGGAGGGACCCCGCTCTGAAGAAGGGGAGCCCAAAGCTCCCGGGGGGTGACTCGTGGAGCCCAGGAGGGCTCCGGGCCCGGCCGCCCCACAGCCCACGGGTCTCGGTTGCCCTGGGACCCCCAGGGCTCTACCCGGGTGCCCCTGCCTGCTCCCCGGCGTCCCCTCTGGGTCGTTCCCCGGTGCACCCCCAGAAAGAAGGCTGCATACGCGTGGGAAAGGCCCCTTCATTGAAAAGGCTGCGGGAAAGATGGGGACAACGGGGCCTCCCCACGGCCACGGGGCACCGACAGGATCTCCATCCCCACCCCGGGGCTCATCCGCGCCCGCCGGGAAAGGCCCCCGTGGCGGCCCGGACCCCCCTCTTCTCCATGGAGCGCCGCGGCCCATCCGAGCCGCCGCGCCCGGGGTCCCA
>WEZZ01031445.1:0-15887 GCA_013400585.1 Chloropsis cyanopogon
CAAATAGCTCTCCTCTAAGTAAAGTTAAAATAGTTTTCTTTCTCGAAGTATAGTACCTAACTGCAGAGCAGGCAGGTCAGCATTATGACAAATGTTACAACACCACAGTCCTACAGGATCAGAAACATTGGATATACTGGTAGATGAGACACTATTCAAGAAGGCCATTCTTCTCTTTCAAATCTGAAAAAGGTCACTCGGTCTTAAAAACTGCTACAAAACCTAGAGCATTATTAGGAAAGAAAAAAATTCATTGGTTCTTTGGTTTTTTTCTCTAAACCTAGAGAGATGTTTAAAGCAACTGTTCCCTTCTGAGTTCAAGTGTTTTAAGCCTGTGCTGAAGAAAAAAAGCACAATTCCAACGAATTATATGGAACTGTTATAATTTAAAATGCTTTATTTAACAGTATTAATTCAAGTGTCTGTTGTATAAACATTCAAGATGTATTAAGAGTGAACTGCATGGCAAAACAGTACTGGTCTTCTAAAAATCCTCTGTTCTAACACAAACTATTCATCACTCACAAAATGTAAATGGAGAAGCACACAGTAATATCACAGTACCAAGAAAAATAGAAGTACTTAATGTTAATAATATATATCCACTGTATAATATATACACGATAAAGTGATAAACTGTGGTCAATCTTTAAGGGCCCAATGCTTACAATTACGTGTATCTTTAAATGCACAGCCATCCTAGTCACCACTGTCAAAGTACAAGCTCTGCAAGTGCAAATATTTGCACAGGTCACTGAACTCTCACATTCTTCAGGACTGAAACCAGATGCAAGTTTCCATGTATTAGAGTGTTGCCACTGTTCTGTGGATGTTTTGTTGTGCTGTGCAGTCAGAGATCTGGCAGCAGTGGGCAGCACAAGGTGGCAGGAGCCAGGACACTGCTGCTAGGGCAGAGCCCAGAGCACACTCAGGAGCTGTGCAGAGCCCAGAGCACACTCAGGAGCTGTGCAGAGCCCAGAGCACACTCAAGAGCTGTGCTTGTTTCCGGGTGAGCTCTGGCGCTGTGAACCACCTGCTCACCTGTCTGGCAAATCCACAACTCCTGATTCCCAGGACAGGTTTTCATCCCTGGCCTGGCAGAGTTTAATGAAGCACTTTAAAGAATAGATGGCATAAAAATGCAATCATTGAACTGGCTTCAGTGTAAGTGACAGGATATTAATCCTAATACAAGGCCACTGTCATAATCCCTGTGCCTGCATTCCTTTTTTAGCAGCATACATTGATCCCAAAGAAGAAAGCTACCATTTTAAGTACCTATCAAACTACACTCTTCAATTGGCATTAATGCACTGTAAGGAAACTCAGATGTGCTTACAGTATACACTTGTATTTTGTAGCTTAATTAGAAATGACATTTGAGTTCTAAACAAATTCTTAAGATCAAGCTTCTAACTTCCTGGTGTATTTAGAAACTGAAACCAAAAATTATGCAGCAAGTCATAGTAATGTCAAATAAAGTTGAGAATCTAATATTTAACCAAAAATAGCACTAAAAAGCCATTAAATCCCTGGAATAAAGTTAAATTCATAGAGAACATTTGAGTTTAAAAGGCAGCATTTTGTGTATAAGCATGTTATGCAAAACCCAACAAAGATAGCAGCAACAGCAAAAAAGCCAATACACTGAAGAGCCAGACCATTACCACACTGAAATATTCTACTAAGTTACTGAATAGATAAAGAGTGTTGGAAAACTGCTTTTACACTTTGAACAAAGATGTACATACTTTAAAGTAACTTTGAAAACTAAGGAGAGTTCTTGAACTTTTCTTACCTTTTGTTCTCTTTGGAGATGAGCAATGAGTTAATAAATATAGTGCAGAGGAAGGAAGCAGATGGCAAAACGTGTGCTGGAGTGTGCAAAAGCTGCAAAGATAAAACAGAAGCTTTATTAAAGGCTTTGTTTGTCGTGATTTTGCTTGTACTTTTACTGTAATTACTCCTACCTCTTTGACAGCAGGTGAAGCTTGTTCCTGCTTATTATGGACAACTGGTTTTCCAAAGTCTATATCCTCCTGTGCTTGCTGACGTCTGTGCTTTCCCAACAGTAAACTAAATGGTGTCACAGGAAGACTTTCTTCTACTGCCAGCTTGAAAAAATGTAAGTACAATTTTAGTGTCACAAATCTAAGTTCTATCTCCTTTTAAGTTACCAAAATTCAGAATAAACCCAAGTGACAAAAGCCTACACTCAAATTTAACTCAACTGAGCTATGTGGCTCTTTGTACTCCTTCTCTGTCAGGTGTCTGGAGAGAATACTGCAAAGAGGGTTGCAAAACTCTCCAGAATCTGGACCCAAGAACACTAGATTTTAGTTTGCTGATCTACCTATTAACTTCCAATATGGAAGGTGGTGCACGTGCCAGGAAACCGAAGGATGGGTTTTTCTGATTCCACTTAGAACCAAAAGATCATTTATACTCCAGCAACATCTGCAGAGAGATTCAATTATGTCATGGGAGGCAAAACATGGCACCTTGACTTTTGGCGTTTTCCTACATTGATATACATTAATCTGAACACCAAATTATTTCCCCACCCTCTCCAGAAACTGATTGATTTTCTACTTTGATCTACTTTATCTAACCAACCAAATCAATCAAATGCTGCTGTTTCAGTGAGTATGAAACACTTCTTCAAAATGAATTAAAAAAAAAATCCAGTTTCCAGACTACTTCTCCACAGAAATACATACTGGAATGCAATTCTGGAACTCCTCACTGGTATGTCACAGTTGACTGACAACTGTTCATCCCCATTAGAAAGCACAGTTCAGACCACACTCAAGGTTCCCAGTGTTGCAGAAACCAAGATAAGGAAAGAACTTACTCAAACATTTTGCTTCATTTGTGTAAGCTGAATCTTTTAGAAAAGTATTCTTTTTTTTTCCCCTTAGGGGAAATGGAGAGTAGCTTATTGATACTTAAAAAAAAAAAATTATGAAGAACACTTCTTGTAAAAAAATAAGAAAATCCAGATTACTGCCCCTTCAGCTAAATGTCTGTGACTCCAGGTAAGGATCTGGTGTGCATTTTCATGACGAAAGGGAATTTCAATATGACAAAATGACCACCATCAGAATTTTGAACTGCTCTGCCCATCTGATTCAGAACTTCTATGAGAGGTACCTGTTTGCTTGATGGCGTGAGCCTTTCTTCCAGAGACTTTGTGCTAAGTGTCATTAGCTCCTAAAATACAGAAGGATGTAGCACAGTTATCATATGTCAAACTGCTTTCTGTATTTCCATAGCTTGCCTACAGAAGCTTCCAACTGGCCCAAAAGCTTTTAAGAGTCAAGTGGAAGAGGCAAAACCATCTCTTCCTCTTTACTTTGTAATGAAACTGAAGAGAAGCAAGAATGGACCTAGAGGCTCTATAGGCTTTTTGGGAAAATAAACAAAAAAAAACCCCACTCCCCCCAATCCAGAAATGACAGGGAAACTGAATAGCACATGGAACGTTTGAATAATCAGCAATAATTCATACAGCTTCTAGGTGCTTGTTTAAGTTAAACAGCCCAGGCAATGGTCCCAAGTTATCTAGTCTCTTGTATCAATGAGGCAGCATAAATTATGCACATAATAATTTTGATCTTAGACTATTTTGGCAGTTGAAGGCTTTCAACAAAGCATAGCTTACAATGACTTGAAATCAAAAAAGGAACTCCTATGCTCATGAGCAGAACTCTGAATTTGTATCAATCCATTTTAAAGAAAACAGTTTTTCCCCAGGAACCACCTACCAATTACTATTCCTTACTTGTGTATCTGTAAGAAAAAACAGTTGGGATTTTTTTAGCCAAAGGTATTTTTCTGAGCTTATCATTTCAGGTTCATCTCTTGGAACGAAGGCAGCAAGCAGGATCTTTTCTTTACAAATATTTCTCTGGATGTAGACTGGCCGTGGCTCACTTGGTTTAAACACAAACACTGCAAAACCAAGAATATCTTCTTTTTAAATCAGGAAATTCTTACGCTCCCAGCCAGCTGTCAAAACCCTGTGTATCACAGCCAGGAAGGCTGGACAGGATTGCCTCCAAGCACCAGTTTACAGGAATATAACTGGATAACTTTACTCCATAATAGAAGGAACCTTTCACAGTACTCCAATCCAGAGAACATACTTGGAAAATAACATTTCTGTAAGAAGAGCTATCTTAATTTTATGTCAGAACTCTAAAATGTAGCTGCACAGTTCTGCATTTACAAGAGAGGGTCCAGAACATTTGATACCCTCACCCAGAAAACGTGGGTAATCCTGAAATACATCCTGTACCTGGAATTACCTGCTGGAAGAAAAGGTATGTGGCTCAGTTTCCACAGGTGCAAGCACACAGTGCAATCCCTCTACAACTTTCATGGTCTGAATTCTAAGAAAACCTTTTCTAGAAATTTGGCTTCCCCAGTTTTAAATTCTGCAGCTTATGACTTGTCAAAGAAGGCTTTGTACTTACAGCTGGACTCTTTGGAGAGCCATGAGACTGCAGCAATATGCTCAGAAAGGGGATCAGGTTGCAGAATTACAATGTTGAGGTGGGCACTCCACTCCACTGAAAAGCAAGCACAGCAAGAGCCAGAGGTGAAAAGGAGCCAAACAAAAGGTCAAACAACACACAGGGCCTTAGCTGCTGGAAGAGGCAGCTCCACTCATCTCCTGGTGAATAAAAACACACAAACGCTACTAACTCCTACACAAGTGTAAGAAATACTACCTATTACTGGGTTGTTGTTCATCTAACCTAAAATTTATTCTGCACACACACACACAAAGCACATGCATATGGACAGGATACTGTCCTAAGTATGAAAATCATCCCATTTCCACAGGGCATTTTGTAGTGTGTTAAATCTGGAATTGAACTAGAATTATTTCAAGGTGTCACAGTAATTTCAAGTAATAAATTACTCTAGCACACATTTAAGCTGATCTTACATGCACAAGTGAGCAGGTTCCAGCAACACAGAAAGCCATAATCAGTGGCACCAATAAGGTACTTGGAACATGTTAGTCTCCCAAAGCAGATGTTCCTACAGAAGTAAAAAGTCAAAACAAATTAGTCACCTTTAGAGTTCATCTTTGTTTTTCTATGTAGCAATTACTCACACGTCACAAAACCCATTCAGCTATGATTTAGTTTTGGTATCTAAATCCAAAGCTTGCTTTTTGCATTCACCTCTAGTGGCACGGAACTCCACACGCAACTATCAGCTAAGTCTGATAATTTAAAGCGTGTGTAAATATCTAAGGGTTACATGTTTCTACAGCATTCCAATATAAAGGAGGGATTTAAAACTCTTAAATAAATTACAAACCCATACATAACCGTAAGTATTCACATTGGGATTGGAAAATAATTTAATAATTAAAGAAGGCCTGCTATTGTTTAGGAACTAGAATGAGAAAAGTAATTAAAGAAGGGTTATTGTAAGCTGCTCCAGTTGAAGGAAGCATGTGATTTAATTTTTCAGTCTCTTGCTTGAGAATAACAGAATAGACTTATGACTTCCAATGATAAAAGATTTTCAAAAAAGCTAATAAGGGACAGAATTTGTATATTAAAGCATAACCCTTTGAAGTTATGCAAGTAATATAGTAATTTATTATATTCCTAGAGTAATTTGTTTCCTTTTAATATAACAAACAGTAAAGGTTGTAAGAGGAGGCAGCTAGCCTGGGAAAAGCTTGCCACTGCACCAAGCTGGTGGCTCCCGTGCCTCCCACAATTTTCCTGCATACCAGTTCCAGAATAACATTTCTCAATTTCTAATCTTAGAGAACCAACATAAAGCAGACTTCATGACACAAAAGGAAAGCTTACAAACACATACACAACACATGGAAGGAAGAAACCTCTGTATGCTACTATGATTCTTTGTGTCAAGAGTCTTTAAAATATTGTGACCACACAATGTTGATGTCTTTTATCATGACAGCATACAATGGAGCATTGCTGGGATAGTCTGCCAGGAGAACATGGATTTCTGAACAGAGATTAGATATGTATTTCATAGTATGGATACAGTCAACATGCTTTTATGGTTTATTGGTATAATTTCTAGCATGTATGCATACATGAATAAAGAACCAGCTTCTTGAATTTACACTTTTCCAGGACTTTGATTCACCCCTGGATTAATGGTGAAAAAGAGAAAGGCTATCAACACAGTACTTGTGTGCTCCATGATACAGATTTAAGGATGGGAGGTACAAGAGACATAAGCAAGTAAGAAGGAACTGCAACGCTCAATCTTATTTTTAACCAACTACCTAAAAGCCATTTTAGTCTTTTCTATATATGAATTTAAGACTGATAAATCCAATGTTTATGAACATATACAAGGTCTTGGACTGCTATGAATAGATTCTTTCTTTTCTGAGAGTTCAAATGAGACATAGAAGAGCAGACAAAAAATGTACCTTATATTTCCAGGTGGATGGCAAAATGTACACTTAAGATCCCAAGTAAGTGAATCCCATACAGTGACAGTTTCTTCAAAGCTAACAGCAAGCAAAGAGCCATCTTCTGAGAAGCAGCAGTTCGTAGCTTGGTAGCTGTGGTAGCTGCCTACGAAGTCACAGCTCCAGCTCACATTCTGATGGGCTGCGTTGAATGAACAAGCCAGTTAATTCAAGTCTATACATGAAGAAAGAAGAAATCAATTATTAGTACAAAATAGGCTCAAGAGCAAGGCAGTTTTCTTTCACAATTTTTGAAGAGCACAGAGAATCTACCCTGTTCTAGTATGAGAAACAGCTGGTAGGGTTTTCATTTGTCCTCAGTTTTGCATTTGAACAGTGGACCTTGAGACTGACATGGTACAATAGTCATGCTTAGCTTGCCAGCTCCATTAACTGTGCTCTCAAAGAGGCAGAGGCTAGGTAAAATGATACTCCAGTAGATTCAACTTTCTGAAAAATTGTTCTGTCATAACTCTAGCAAGAACACACGAGCATTACTCAAAATCTGAACACAGCTTGCATTTGAGTCCAACAAAGCTCATGGCTCGTTTATGGAAGATTTGAGGATCGCCAAGTGACCCATCAGCATGCTTCCTTGTATTGGTTCACCTGCCACTGCATTCTGTTTGGACACCTTTCCCACTGTTGATAGTTACCAGAAAATAAACTGGAGGGAAGTGATGTACTTACCACATTAACATACATTTCCCAGTATAAAATAATTCCTACAGCATGCTTTTGAAACAGTAGAGTAGGATGAGAAAAAAAAAGGAAAATCACCCTATGCTAAGATACCCTTTATATAATGGCTACAAGTTGATGATTAAAAGAACTGCCTGTAAAAAAAAAAAAAAACAAAAAAACCAACCAAAAAGCCAGAAACGATTTAGTACTTCCAACTGCATGGCACCATCTAGGGGCCCAGCAAGAGACCTGCTGCAATTAACACATACCAGAGTGAACTCAACTGAGGAGCTCTTTCCTAAACTAATATTTGCTGCAGAGAAGCTGCAGCATGTCAAGCCTTTCTACCTGAGCATTCCTGCTCTGCCCCACTGGGCAAATACACCACAGCAGCCACCACTACTTGGTACTTTCACACATGCCATGAAACAGAACCCTGTAGTCACTGAAAATACAAACACCCTGATGAGGCCAGTCAACAGATACAGAACTATTTTGTAGAAGGGAAAAAAAAATTAAGTTTCATCCCCACCTGACACTATGCTCAAGATCAAAGTACCTGCTCATTAAGTTAAGACATAATATAGCCTCAGAATTATTCATGAAAAAAAGCAAAACCAAACACTCTTCCAGATACAATTGCGGGGGTTACTTCTAATACAATAAATGATACATGGTTTTGTTTTTCTCAACAGCAGCCACAGCTGAGGAGCATAGAGCTTTGAGAGAGAAAGTTTGGCAAAGTTTGCCAAATAGAAACCCTAGTAGCTGAAAAGTAATTTTGAACATGTTGTCACCTGCCCATGAAAAGACAAACAGATTACTAAACTGCAAGCAGTTCAGCAAGATCACTGTCACCACTACTTAGGAACATGAAATGTCAAGACATCCAAGTGGCAGGAAAGTGCCACTGAAGTGTGCCTGACACTGTAGTAACATTTAAGTAAAAGGACATTAATATGTTGGAAATCTTTTGTATTTCATGTCCAAAGGCATACAGAGCTATCAGTAAACATACACAGATGGTCTGTTTGGAAGAAGTGAACATCAGCATGTCTTTCAAGAGGTTAAATATGGTTATTAAAAATATCTCAGAAATACCTAAATACCCAATCTATGATGTTCTAGTACCTAATGGAAAGGATGTTCAGAAAGTGAACTCTGAAGTGGTGGATCTGTTGAATTGCAAAAGTGCCATTATTTGACACTAAATCAGCTCAAACACAGTAACACATTTCTGCATCCTGTTCCATTGAGCAGGAGTCTCAAATGAAAAGCTGACCCAGAGGACTGAAAAAAATGCATTTTCTCAGCATGGAAAACTCATTACCACAAATAGTTTTTTAACCAATGAACACAGGCTGCCACCCCCTTCTGCAGCAGCTTGCCAAGGTCTTTGGCTGTATCAGGAACCTCCACACCAAACTAATACTGTGGAACTACAGCAGAACTCCATCACAGGATGCTCAGGTGAACACAGTAATTCATACAGCAGCAGAAACAGATCAATGCAGGGGACTGAGCAAATGAAAGTAGGGTCTTAATTTCTACAGCATGACTTCAAATGGCATTGTAGGTCCCTCCCAACTCACGTTATTCTTACGGTTTTATGTTACAAGATGCAAGTAAGAGTAAGTTATATTTTGGCCACACTTACCTTCTGGATCAGAGTCTTCTACCATCACCCAGACTTTAAACACACAGTCTCTGCCAGTTGTTACCAGTATGGTAGAGTCATCTCCCAGTTCCTCCATGTCACGAAAGCACATGTCTGTGATGTGGTTGTCATGGGGTGTGTTTATTCTGGTGTTCAGTGTAAAGCTATAGGAGAAGAAAACAGAAGCTTGACATTCTATTTAATTTGGAACCTGGGGAAGACTTCAAGTTGATTCTGGAATGGGCAGGGAGAAGATCAATTGAAGGAATTTCTAATTAAGACAGGTAAATGGTATTGCATTAACAGATCAGGCTTCCCAAATGGCTTCCATACAGTAGTCCAACATCAAGAATTATCACTAGGCAATCATCTCTCAAATACTCAGCCTGAACCCTGGGCAGTCTTTCCAGTACTTACAAAATCAGTCACGTGCTTGATTTGTGTAGTAGCTTTCTTTTGCCTTGTTTCTTTAATAACAATTTTTAGTCAAAATGTAATTTTTTTAATAGGAAAATTAGGGAAAGGCTATTAACCAGATACATATGTTAGCTAAAGACAACTACCAACAGTAAAATAATAAACTTCTGTACCTTCTAGAGAAGGTGGGAAAACTGTATGAGCTACAGAACCATTCTGTCAGGTCCATGATTTTTAATACCAAGAAAATATGTGAATTTAAGTCCCATGGTTACAATTAGTTATAAAAACTCTCTGATTACTGTAAGTAAAATAGATCCAGAGCAATCATTTCCTGTGTGTATTCAGTGCAACTCTGTGCTCTGCTGCAGATGCTGTAGTGCGCATGGTGACTTCCCAGATCTGGAAAAACTCTGCAAGGCAAGGTGTGTGCAGGTTTTGTGTGGCTGACAGCTGGAAGGCCAGCTGTTACCATTACCTTTGTGTTTCTTCATGGTAGAACCACAGCTTCAGCTGTAGCTCGGGGTCAGTGAGCTCTTCACTCTCCTCCACTGTGGCCAGCCAGGTGCCCCGGGCACTGAACGCGACCTTCACCAGGTCGGACTGCTTCAGACCCGCCTGGTGGATGTACTGGCGCTGCACGATGTCCAGCTGCAAAGCAAGCCCACAGGTGTGCTTTAAAATTCAGGTACAGCTGTAAGAGATACCACTCATGGAACCATGGAAAAGGTATCTTCTGAATGCTCCAGTTAGACTTGACTGTGGCACAAAGAAGTACGCCAACATGTGGGGAAAGCAGAATTAGGGCATGTGCATTCCACGATGATGCGAAGTGAAGGAAAGAATGAAAAATAATTTGGAGGTGTTTTACCTACAAATTTTCGACATTTAAGAGGACAGCACACTGTTTTAAAGTACTTTTTTCAGTATGAATATTTAGATTTGCTTAGTAAGTGAAGTCAGAGATAAAGCCAAGAACATCTCAGCCTGGAATCCAGCCTTGTAGGATGGTTGCAAGGCTTTTTTTCCCATTTGCCACATTAAGCCTTCAAATAAATTCTGATGCACGAGTTACTTGACTGAGAAAGTTAAAGTTTTGGTATAAGCCCATCCAACTTACACTGAACAACTGTTGGTCACTCTGGAGGGAATAGAACTGCAAGTGGCCTGGCTCTCCATTCAGGACCAAAGCTTTGGTTCTAGGATCAACCACTAGGCCAGTCTTGACATCCCTACCTGGAAACAAAATTCAGGCGACAAATGACCAAAGCTGTCAAGTAATACATTCCACCCTCTAAGTGGAAGACAAATTTTACTGCACTTACTTTTGATTAGCCCTTGAATACTTCTGGAAAACCTTAGGTTGCTGTTGATTATTGAAAGTCCTGAAGGAGAAAGCAGAGCAAGTCTTGCAAAAGGCACACATTTCATGGTGGGGAAGGGACTGCAACCATCTGTACTGCAAATGTATCTTTTCCCAGTTTATGACACCAAGATGGAAAGCCAAATTACACCAGTCACCAGGCAAATTCACAGAACTGATCAAAGAGTAAAAGAACAAGCATCTGTTTTTTTCAGATCACTAATGAAATTTTATGTAGTCCTTAGTTAATGCATCCAAAATGAACAAAATAAAGCTCCTACAGATTTGCATTTCCATTGAAGTGCTACTTGGATGTGTTTTGGCTTACTGTTGTCTGTGTGCAGGGTGCAGCAGAGAACGCCGTCAGAGGACATGGAGATGTACTCAATGGGAGACCCCAAACGAGGCAGGAAATCCTTCTGGCATGAAGATTCATTGTGCCACTGGACTAGAACAGATTCAACTCCACCACTCAGCAACCTGGTTCCTTTTCCAGCAACAAAACACAGTTAAAAGGTTTCGCTTAAAAAGAAATAAAATCCTGTGTCCTTACAATGACAGACAGACATGCGTTTCTCAAGACTTGTAAAATGTCACAAGTAAACAATTATATCAGCCCTGGGCAATATACATAGACATGCTTCTCAATATCCTCTGTTCAACTGCTAGAGAAACTTGGATTAACTAACAGCAACTTGTGTCTACAGTGAAATTTAAGCAATGCTTTGGGAGTAGTAGATCCCACCACCTTCTGAATCAGCTGGATATTTGTGTTAGGATATGGCTGAATTGTTCTCTTTCTGTGAGAAGTACTTTGCTGTAAGAAATACTTTAAGGAGAATAGTTCAGATCACATGATTGAGATAAAAGTGTAGTATTTCCAACAGCAGGTTTGAGCTCAAACAAGACTGGCTTGTTTTATTTGGATGCCAGTAAAACTGGCAAGAACTCACCAGTACTATTAATGAAATGGAAGGAAGAGTGGAGGTGAGGGAGGTGAGAGAAGGGGTTAGATTTTTCCTTCTACCACAAGAGGCAGATATTTGACATTATAAATGCCAATTATAATAAAGAAAATAACTCCTTTAGTTTTTTTATTTCAGATCCTCCTTGCATACACTTAAAATTCTAGAAATTAAGTTGTTAGTAAGTGGACAAACTTGTAGCTTTTATAGATTCTCCCTAGTCTGCTGCAACACTTCAAATCTGAGAAGGTTTTGTTTGTTTGATGGAGATTTTTGGTAGGCTTTTTTTTACTCATTCACTTTGTTTTTTATTTTTCTTTTACTCACCCTCCATAGAATAAGCCAGATCCATGACAATATCATGATGCCAGTGCAGTGCAGAATATGTGTACGCTTTCCTGTGGTGGAAATTCCTCCTGCGTGGATAGGAACAAAACAATTCTTTACTCACAACATCAAAACCAGGGTAAACAAAAGGAAATATTGACTTGAATCCTCTAACTTCTAGACTAGTTTATCCTATGCTCAAGTGATGCAGAAGGAGGGAAGGAACCACACTGCAGGTTTTCAGAACCCTCCTGGTCCACACCTTACATCTTAGATGTACTGAGCAACTCAGCCCTTGAAGCAACTTAACCACGTAATGTTTTTAATCTTGTATTCCACTGATGTGCTCTCCTCAGGACTCTACTTGCCCATAAAGAGTTATTTCAGCTGTTTTTACATTACTTTTTATACCTAAGTTTAGATTCAATGGAGCATAATTTAACATAGGCATTTTCTCCACTTGATATACACACTGTCAGCATTGCAGGTTCGTTGCTCATTCTGGCCTCTGAAAATGGCAATGCTAAGGATAAATGAGACTGCTTTGCTCAGGTTTGACTTAATTCCTACAGTCAGAGGAGTTTATGGGATACACAGTTAACTAAAATGCACATACCAGAGGCGAATCTTCCCATCAGCATGGCCAGTTGCAATGCAATCCTCCGTAGGATGGCACACAACGCAACTGAAGCGATTGTCTCCTCCTTTTGTCTTCACTGTACTTAAAGAAAACCTTCAAAAGTTAAGAAAGGAACTTTAATTGTAAGAGTGAGGTTGGTTTTTCTAAAACAAATCTTCAAAAGGATCAGCTAATGCACATAAAAAATAATTGTGATTAGCAAAATTAAACATTTTCAAGTTCTTATGGTTACAAGTACTCTCAAAAAATCGTGACAGACTTATTTTCCTCTTGATTTCCTTAATTCTTCACCTTCAATCAAGCTGAAAGAGTTCTTGCTTCTGTCTTTCTCTCCCTCTCCTTTTCTCCTGCTTCCCTCCCACTGCCTGGGCCCTGCCCAAATGATGTCACTTGTTTCAAGTCAGCATCAACCTAAGTATTTAACTGAAAAAAATATATTTCTGAGCTACAAAGGTAAGGTACCACTGCCACTGATCTGCTCACTATTCACTGCTACAGTAAGCTTCTTATACAGTGACTACATCTCCTCCAGCAGAAAACCAAATATGAGATCATGTGTGCACACATCATGAGTTAAAAAACATTTAGCATATATCAGACTGAATCAATACCTGACATTTTCATTCTCACTCTTACCTGTTCAACAACTTCCGTTTAAAAAAATAAACTTGGAGATTCACATCCTTCACTGATACCACATATGAACCCTGTTAAAGTAAAGCCGTTTAGGACATACAGATTGTTTTCACACAAGAAAAAAATAAAGCACATTTCACTACAAAATACTTCACTCTGGAGACAACACATAAGCTGATGTTGAGTAAGTACTCTCCCATTATAAGTGTTGAAGTTTCTTTTTTGTTTTTTGTTCTTACACTGATTAATTTCAGTTTTGTTTCAGTACTGCTGTGCTTTGTATAAAGGCATAAACAGCACAGAGTTAATTTGTGAGGAAAAAACACCCCAACCAACCAACCAACATCCCAGAGAAGAAAAAACCCCAAAGGTGAACATACTTCTCTTCCAAACGCAATGTGCTTCATTGAGGCACCCACATCATCCAGCACCACTGAGAGCTCATTGCTTTCCAGATTTTGGCCCGCTCCTTTCGTCAGCTTAACTGAGACCAGCTGGAATGTATCTGACCGAAGGAAAAAAATCTGTCTGAAAACAACAGTAGTACTGAAGAATGAGGACCAGACAGTGGGTATCAGTGTAAGTGTAAGCAGACAAATCCAAGGGAAGCTGCATAGTATCCGCTCTTGCTCTGAAGTAGCCGTTTATTTTATTACACAGTAAGGCCAAGCTGTATTTACTGCAGACAAAATCCTATAAAAAAATACCTAGGCATGCTGTCAATAGGACAAGTCTGTTTATGCTAATCCTGCCTAAGGTAGGAGAATAATCTCCAGCACTCATACCCAACCTCAGCAGTATAACCTGTACCTTGGTGGGCACTGCTCAAACATGAACTGCATCCACGAGACCACATCCATGCAGCACATGCTTCAAAAGCAAGAACAAGCACTCTTCCAGACAAACATTGGAATGATAGATGTCACAGAATGAGAATGAAAGAGGTACAAAATGCAATCTGCCACAAGATTTAAAAAATATTTCTCAATTAACATATTAAAGCCCATTCTTGCAGCACACTGCTCACTGCTGGGACAGCAGCACAGACACAGAATGGCTGAGATGGCATGGATGATGCTGCTTGTACTGTACCTCGTTCACCCTTCTTTGGAATGACCACAAACACCGAGTCCTCAGCACTAGCAAGCGTGTGCAGTGCCAGAAGTTTGCATCCTACAGTGAAAGTCTGAAGAAAAAAAAGAGAAGGAAATCAACAATTATTACATTTGTGTTATGTCTTTAAAATAAGGAAATCATGTCTTACAGAAACATTCAGGTACTAATTAAAATTCTCGATTCTAAGACAAACACATCTTTATTCTATCAAAGACTAATACAAAGGTTAAAACAGTACTAATAAAATATGAGACATCAGATTTACTGAAAAGCCTCAGGATACCTTATCCCTAATACAAGGCAGAAGGCACGCCCAGAGGTGGGTATTTAGCAGAAAATGTGAGCAAGAGTAAACAGCCCACGTTTTCAAACCATTAGATCAATTCCTATTGGTGTATCCCAAATTGCAGCGCACTTCCCAGAGCTACACTGGACTTGAAACTGCAACAAGTAGCAAAGTCAGTATGTCAGTACATCTCCTATCTTCTTCCCCAAAAGGAATCATTATCATCATCACACATTCTATTACTGCCATAATTAGGTGGGTTTTAGGTTGTGTTAATAGTAGAACAACCCATCTCAGACTGATCTGTGCCCATTTCTGACATGCTCTTAATAGGAATAAGTCAACATACTTTAATGAGAATCCCATCCATGAAGTCCCACAGCTTAATGGTGCCATCGAGAGAAGAAGAATAGAGCTGAAGAAAAAAAACCCAAAAAGAACTATATAAGTAATAGCAATATATCAAAGTCAGATTTTACATAAAATGACAACCATGAGTCCAAGTAACTGAATAATAAAAAATACAGGACAGAGACCAGCTCTGTGCTGCCTTCATAAAGTGCAAACACAACACTATTACTCTAGTTCAAAATGTATGTTGACACAAAGAGTGAATGCACAGATACCCACCATGCGAACATCTAATTCTGCACAGCTAATATGCAGATCAGTCCCTCCTGGTAAAGGACTCTTGTTTATATCCAGACACCAAAAAATCCCAAGCAAACTAGCAGCAGGGAAGGCAGGCTGGGGGGCAGAGGGAGCTACTGGGCAAGTTGAAGGGGTTTAGTCACATCTGCATCACTACCAGCAGATGCAGAGGAGTGAACACCAACCACAGTATTTCTGATCTTCTCACATGCTTCTTTTACCCTTTCAATCAAACAACCGGAATCTTTGCTGTATTTCCGTTCTGTTATCATTCCATTCAAGGAGTGTAATTTACAAGACATTTCACGTTTGTGTTTGTAGGAAACTGACACAGCTCTACCCTTCTTGTCAGATTTCAGCGAAACATCAGCTCGACGATGCCCTAATCACTCCCAGCCCCTTCCCAAACTCCAGGGACAGCCCCCGGGGTGGCACATAAGGGTCAGGGGCACCCCGGCCACCCGCAGTCAGACCTCGCCCCGCAAACCTGCATGTGGTTCTGTGGGTTGAGCTGGATGCCGGTCACCAGGTCGGCGTGGCCGCCCAGGAGCCGCAGGGTCTCCTCGGTGTTCACGCTGTGCACCTTCACGAAGTCCCCCGAGGCGTACAGCAGGTACCTGCAGCGGGGAAACAAACGCCGTTACCGCGGCCCAAGGGCCCC
>WEZZ01031445.1:17187-84130 GCA_013400585.1 Chloropsis cyanopogon
CCCCGCCCGCCGCTGGTTGGCCCCGCCGCGGGCTCCGGGCTGCGCGCGCGCCCCCTCACGGAGCCGCCGGAGCGGCGCAGGAGGGGAACGGCCCCGAAAGCGCCTCATGCATCACCCAGCCCTGGCACCCTGAACACCTCCGGGGAGCGGGACTCCGCCACCTCCCCGGGCAGCTCTTTCCAACAACTCCTTCTCTGAAAAATTTCTTCTTAATGTCCAACCTGAGCCTCTTCTGGCACAGCGTGCAACTCTGTCCTCCCGTCGGTTTCCTGGGAGTCGAGCCCGCCCCTCACCTGGCCAGAGCCGCCCGCCAGGTGGTTTGTGCAGGGCGCTCCGCCCCTCATTAGCGCCCCTGCCGAGCGCCCTTCAGAGTGCTGGGGAGCTGTGGAGCCTGCGGGCGTGCTGCCCGTGCCCACTACCAGGGTTTTTGTCTGAAACCTCCCCCGGCTGCTCTCCGCGGCCATTCCCAGGATGAAAGGCGGCGGCTGCGCTGGCCCGTGAGGGGCTGTGCCGCTGGCACCCCCCCCGCAAGCACTCCGGTCCCGCCTGGCCTCAGCCCGTGGCACGGGCTGCCAGAGCACAGCAAGGGAGAGTCCTCTGGCTGGCTCTGGAATTGTGCCTGTCTGAGGAGAAAAATGCGCTAACTCCCTTGTTTAAATGGGCAGAAAGGCTAAACAGAGGAAACTGACGGGTAAGCTTTGCTTAAAACCCCCCTTGTTCTCCGACTTGGACGAGCTGTGGGTTTGCTGAGTTACTGAGCACATCGTGTTCTCGTATCTGGAGGAAAACCGCTGTCAGGAGCAATGCGAGTGTCTGGAGTACACCGTGATTTATGGTGTCTGCGCCCTTCACTGCTGCTCCGGAATTGCAATTGCAGTTCTTGCACAGCTGTGTAGTTTTGGCGGCTGTTAGCGCTATTGAAGGTATCTCTGGAATGCTTGTAATTGATTTTTGAACAGTCGCCCTTCACAGACAATAGCAGGGACAGGTGCAGGTAGGTGTGATCATCCTGCTGTAAACTGTGTCCTTTTCTTCCCTGCGGAGTGAATCCCAGCTCGGAGGTTAACTGAGGGCTGTGCAGGGATAGTAGCGCACACCGTGGAGTATTGTGGTCACAGGGAGCTGGGGATGGGAGTGGGAGAACACACAGTGCTCCCAGAAACCTGCCTGCCAATCTCAGATGCTTTGACAATTAAACGATTAAAGCACTTTCTCCGGAGCTGAGAGCATCATTTACAAGTGCTGCCTAAATTGCAGTAGGGTGCAACAGCTGTGTCGTGCTTTCATTCTGGTGAATATTTCAGAACCCAAGGGCAGATGCAACCTAGTGCTCCTCCTATATGTACATCGTGTCCAGGTCCTGAGCCACAGGCACTGAGTAAAGCCAGAGTACTGTCAAAGGGGGAAAAAAAAGCAAGGTCTTCAGGAAAAGACTGTCCCTTAAATCCACGTTATTACATGAATAGGACTCTTTTGTCCAGGTCTACACTAAATGGAGTCAAGTCCTGTTAAAGCACAGGAGCTTGGCATGTGCACCCTTCTCCTTGATCAGGGAGAAAGGCAAATACCCTGTGCATCTTAATACATATGTATTTATGATGCACATTTATTTTTATCATTTTAGGAAATCTGCCATAAGCTTTAAAGCTAATAAACCATGCAGAGATCAAGAGGATCCTCAAACATATCCTAGGGCAGGAGCACAGAGAGATAAACATATACTGCCAGCAGCACTGCAGAGCAGTGTTCCCCCACAGCACAGCCACTGCTTTCAGCACTGGCTTTCTCTGCTTCCAGCAGCACAATTAATTCGATTTTCCTTCCCACACTTCAGCAAAAACCCCAGTAATGCAGCCACAATTAATGTGATTTCAGTATCAAAAGACCACCTGTTATTTATTATATACAGGATTTTGTCAACTCTACGTGCTCTGTGTAATTGTTCCAAGTAATGCTGCCCAAAGTTTTTAGTAGTGCTATTCTAAATATGGAACATTTCTGTGAATTAGATTGGGTCACTATGGCAGAGTTTAAAAGACTTTTGTATTCAAAGTTAAGATGGTTGCCATAAATTTATTGGGAAATAATGAGAAATAAATGTAAATAACAGTATATAAGATAGAATTATTAATAAATAATAAATACACACACTGTGTTTTTAAAAAATTTTTTTTTTAAATGCACTCAGCCTTTTAGTTCATTGTCATAACCTATATTTTAAGTGTGGTTTGGTGCACAGGTGCGTAAGGAGCCAAAACTTACCTGTAACAGTTTTTGGAAGTTGAGGTAGTAGAAGATATTGACAGTATCTGGTTTTTGGTATTCAATGGAGTAAGGAGCAAAACTAATCTAACCTGTTGTTTGATTTTACTTGTTTGAAGTGGTGGCCTTGTGTGCTTTGTCTAATTTATTTGTTTAAATTTACATTTCCTGTTCACAACATTCATAGGTTTGTCTGTCTGCAGAAAACTGCTTTTGTCTTTCCCAAAGAAGTGACTTGATGCAGTAAAGATTCTAGCATATTCAGTTGGTTATTTAGGAGGAATCAATCAATAGACTATGTAATTGTAAGTACTGCAAGGTGTATTTTTGCAAATTTTTGAATTGAGCAAGTAGTTCATAGATAACAGCAAATAGCATTGGCCAAAGATTTGTTTGCATTTAGAATTCACTGTGTGATTGTGTAAGTAATTACAGGTAAGCCAGTTGGAGAGAATGCAGCTGCAGTTCTGAGACAGCTATTTTTAATGTTGTAAATAAAAACAGAATAACTTTAAATATGTTACCAGCTTCGATGGAAATCCTTCCAGGCCATGAGGTGAGTTCTTTCTATAGAAGCGTTACTGGTTAGCTTTATGTACTCTGCCTAGTCTGTAAGTTTCTAAACTGTCCCAACACTTGTGAAATCCCATGTAAATAATCCAGTGTAAGAGTGATTAAGAGAAAAAAACCATTGCTGAGACTCCAAGGAAGCAGAATGACTGTCCTTAAGGAAGGGCATAGTACGCTACAGAACCACTGCAGTTCATCAAGTCAGTAGTACAACACAGGGCAGATATCTGATTTGAAATGTTAATTACATTTTATATCTGACTTGGTTTGCAGCGGGTTTCTTACTTTCCTGTACCCTATTTGATCTCAGCCTTGCTCCTTCATAGAATATCCGGCTCTGTGGGGCAAAGCAGCTCCTGGGAGCTGTGGTCAATCACTCCTTTGCTGTCCCCTGCACTGATTCCACACTGGGGTGCTGCTTGGCCAGCATTTCAGCATGGGGCAATGGGTCTGGTACATTTCAAAATCTGTTCTGTTTGTAAACTCCACAGTTGGTCTCGAATGGCTTTTTGTCTTCCATTTTGTGCCTTTCCCAACCAGCTTGTGGCTGCAAAGAGAAGAGGGTGCTGAAATACATGCCTTGAAGTCTTCTGCAAGGAAATCAGGGATAAGAAAGGCTGCTTGCTTAATTATGCCTTCGTTTAGGAGGTGATGTGACTGACTCAATTAATTCATTACTAATTTGCCTAAGTAAACCTAACACAAAGACAATGTGCTCACATGTTAACTTCAGTTCAGGGGATGAATTTATTTGAAGGGAAATTACACTGTTTTCTTTGTGATACACAAAAATTAACGTCTCCTTTGCTGAAATAAAAATTACCGTGACAGAGATGAGAACGGAGTGTGCGGCAGGAACACGTGGGGGTGCGGGCAGCTCCTGCTGCGGGGCACATCGATAGCGTGGGGCAAAGCAGCTCTGCGGGGAGGGGAGCCTCGGCTTGCGGAGCCATGGTAATTATAGTAACTCATTAGAGGAACGAGTCAAAGCCGCCGTCGGCACTAGAGGGTGCTGGAAGAACGGCTGCAGCATGAACAGCTCCCCGAAAAACGGAGCTCGCCCAAGGCATGGTGACCCTCGGAGCTCTGCTCTGACCCAGCCTTGCCATGAACAGCGCACCGGTGTTCTCCTGTTGGATCCGCTGCTGTCAGAGGGAGGGCCGGCACCTCGGAGGGACTTCGCTGTGTGACACTTTCCTTAGCGGTGCTCCACAGGTGATGGCAAAACAAACATAAACACTTCAATCACTTCTTCAAAGTTTTGTTTTGCAACGTTTCTAAATAGAGGGACTAAGTGTATGGTGAGGATGACTAGAGGCAAACTTGATAAATGGAAATTTGAATCTTGATAGTGATTCTGAAGTTGGCCTTTAAAATAATTTCACCTCTGTATGTTTTGGTGTCTGATGAATTTTGAAAGAGTAAATGGTATACTTTCAGTTTCATTTAAATAGTTAGTTTTGAAAGTACTTTTTTCTTTTGAAAGTAAGACTGTTTAATACTACAGAATTCTTGATTTTAATGTCATCCCATACTAGTTTGATTTTAAAAGTTCTTTAAGTACCTTGGAAATATTGGCCAATAATTACTGAAGTACATTTAGTTTGATGATAGAGCTGTTTGCAATTTTTGTTACCAACATTTTAAGGTAAGGAGATATCAGTTACCTAGTAAGGAATTAATGACACAGTGAAAAGCCTTACAAGTAAATAAAATAGATATTTCATATGAGAATTTGACAACATGAATTCCACTGCAATGTTTTCCCATTTCATTCATTTTTTTTTTTTTTAATGGTAAAAAGTGAATAGGATTTGTTTTCTGACCATTTCTAGTAGTTAGAAAAAACCTGTACCATATGACAGCAGAAGCTCACCTGGAGGTGGTGTGGATGTACTTGACCTTTTCTTCATTCATTGGATTATGCCCCTCCCTTTGGGAAGGACATTTTGTGGAGCTGTGGTACCAAGTGACCTCCATGCTAGCACAACTGTGCTGTTGTATCCAGGTTGTGAATAGTCTTCAAGCCTTGCTAAAGGAACTCTGTGTGCTCCTGTGTATGTGTTGTCTCAGGTGCTGGTTTGTACCAGCTGTGCATCATCTGCATTTCTGCATCTCTGTGTGCCTTACACCAAGGCAGCCACTGAAGGGTCAGGGCTTCCACTAGAAAAACAAGTGCCTGGTAGCTAGAGTGCCAAGGGTCTTCTGGATGACCCCAACAGACAGAGTGGAGACAGTGCTGATCCACATCCATTTTACATGCTTATTAACACCAGCCAGGTGTAGAGGTGTGATGCTGATTTAGTATTCTGGTGTCTCTCCTCTATTCTGGCAATGAAAAGAAGCTCTGAAATAAATAATAGTATTTCCTAATTAGCTGTGACACTTAAAGGCTTTAAGTTACTTTGTCAATAAGGCATTGGCTACTGCTGGACATCTTTTTCTTTCCACAAAAAAGCAAATGGAGCAACTCATTACAGCTGAAACAGATGCTGAGTATTCCAAAGATAATCCGAGAAACAAGACAGAACCTGCATCTCTAACTTCCTTCTGAACTGAAACTGTTCAGTGCAAAGACTCTGCTATAACAAGACAGACATACTCTTAGTATATCATACTGTATGTGGAGGTTTTCCTTCACAGGTTTGTTCTTTAAGCTGTGGCTGTTAGTAAGCAAGGATAGAGTTTAAGGGGAGCAGAGCTAAAATGGGTCTCAATCTAATTTACATCAAGCAGCTGCTGAATCTTTAGTGTCCACTGTCCCATGTCTTTAAAAACTTTTTTTTCTTTACCAGTAGCAGGGGAGACAAAGCTTTATTCAGCTAGAGAAGGTAAGTGCTGCAATAGTCACAAAAAGATTCTGGCTTAAAAGGAGAAACTCTCAGTCTTTTAAAAACTTTGTGTCTGTAGTTTAACAAATGTTCACAGTCTCTCCTGTGATACAAACCAGCTGTAACCATGCATTACTGTGTGTAAACAGTGTTCTCTTGCTCTGTTTCCAACAACAAAGCAGGAGATACAAGCTTTACTGTTCTCTCCTCAACTGACTTGTGCTAATTCCCTACTACTGAAAATCACCCAATTTTAAAAAATCCTGTCCCGTTCTTGGGGCCAGCACTGGATTGCATGCCAGCTGGGATTGCATGGCCAGTGATGGGCTGAAAGCTGGCCTAGGAGACTGGGGTCTTGGTGCAGCTTCTAGGGTCTTTGTGAAAAGTCTCATTACAAAATCTTCCAACTCATGGAAACAATGTACTTTTATTGCATTAGTTAATCAGGATAACCACGGCTCTACTTTTCAAGAAGAAATTCATTGAACAACCATAGACTCTGCTTCTTTTTTTTTCTCGTGTTTCATTAATTTTAAACCATTCCTTACTGTAGGTGTTTAATGGTGGTTATCTTCTTCTCTCAGAGAACTCTGAGAGGAGCCTCAAGGGTTCATAGGTCAGAGTTAGTGATACGTCAGAACTAGTGGGTGTCCTAAGCAATGTAGTAAAATAGGTCAAGTAAATGTCCACTTTCCCTTTTCTGATACTGCAGCTAGCAGGGTTTCTTGTTTTTTTCTTCTCATACATCTATTTCTTATAAGAAGTGTACTCTCTACTTTTCCCCTGCATTTTGCACTGATGCCTTGGCATTTGTGGCATCTGTCTGACACAAAGGGGTTGATTCTAAAGGGTGGGTACCCTTTACTAGTCACATGTCTCCTCTGAGACAAACAATGCCAACAGAACTCTAGTTTATAAGTGTGTTCAAACTGAGGTAGAACTCATTTCCCAAATACTTCCAAGCACCAATGCCTATTGTTAAGGTTTGGATTTTTCTCTTGCAGCAGCTGCAGAGTGGATATTTTTTTGAACAGTTGTATTGAGTTTCATAGCAGGGAAAACTGTTTTGTTGCCAAATGGTTGTTACCATGATTTCTACTGAAAGAAGGGTTTTGGAGGGGAGAGTGAGTCCAAATGTGCTGTTTATTTCAGAGTTGTGTGATATCTTTTAATGCACAATGCTTTTAGTAGTCTGGGTAAATGCTGCTGCTTTAGCAAACAGGAAAAACCAACATAAACCATGATGTATTCTGAACTGGGCTTTATAACCGTTAGAAACAGCAGTCAGTCATCATGGAATAGCTTTGTATTGTAAGGCCTATTGAACTGGCAAGCATAAATTAACAGGAGACTATCTCCTAGCTTACATGAAAATAACAGGTTGAGTGAAGTGTGGTTTAGGCATTATACCCTCCAAACTCTTGTCTTCCCTAACCCACACATGGCTGCTTACTTGTAGTGCTGCATACCTGCTCTTAACATTGTTAATCCACAGGCACCAGTTCTACCTAAAGGAGCTTTCAAAATGGTGTGCACATCTTTCTGTCCTTTACACGCCTTTTCCCAAAGTTTACTGGAACTTGGCAGCTGGTGGAGTAAGGATTGCCTTTGGGTTTGGGCTCGTGTTGCCATTAGCAATTGTTGATATAATTTGTGTTGCTAATGTTCTGTAGCTTTGATTAGGGCTGCATGTTCTACTGGCACAGACCCACATGGGGCACTTGGAGGGCCCTGACAGAGTGAGAGCTCACAGTACTGAACTGTAGCTGATTTTGTGGCTTAGAAGGAAGGTATTGCTCCAGTGAACTAATAAGGACAGCACCAAGTTTTTGAAGGCAGCAGTAGCAATGTCTTTGCTGTCTTCAAATGATGGCAGGTCTTATTGAAGGATCCCAGCATGAGCAGTTGCATGAATTCTGGACTTGTTTCATGCTATCCCTGAAATGCATTCTTGTAGCAAGAACCTGAGGTTGCTACAAGCTGTGTTTTTGGTTCATCTGGAGCGAACACTGTTAAACCCCCCACCTTTTAGAAGTCACAGAAGTGCTGGAGTTTACCAGATGTTAGATACAGTTTGTAATTAATTAAATGGAGATGACAGAAAATGCTCTGTGCAATGGAAGCATTTATTTGGATTACTTTAGTGTTGTTCATGAACACTAATCAGTCTCCTGTTCCAAATTATGCTTAAATATAGTTTTGCTCTTTCTGTTGGACTAATAAGTCTTTTTATGAATAAGCACCTTCGGTTGCATTGTTTTAGGGCACCTTTGTAAGTTTATGCTAACTAAAATTCTTTGTATATTGTGGTAAAAGTAATCTTAATCTGATTAACCTAGGTGTCCATACTTGTTATTTCTGTGAGAGAGAATCTTACTGAGATACCTGTTCTTCTAAATACTTACCCAAATTTTTTTGGTTGCAATTATTTGCTTATTTGTCTTGGTTCCATTTCTTTTTTCCTTTCATGTAAATGCCTTCTCCTGTCTTGACTATATATTTAATTAATGGCTTGCTGTGGATAAGTGAATACATCCTCAAGCTATTGCAGTTTCTATGGCAGATTTTAGTTTGGTCTTATTACTTCTATTCTACCCTCTTTGAAGGTAATTTGTATAAATTCTTGTGGTATGTTCTGTGTAGTTTCACTTCTAGATTCCCAATTGCCTTTTGTTGTCTTCAGTGCTATTCTGCTTGTAAACTGCAGTAAAACTGTTCAATGTGTTTGGGTTTTTTCGTGAAGCTGAGTGTGTTTGCTGTGCTACTGCTGTACTTTTCCTGCTCAATATACTATTCTTTTTCATTTTCAAATTGCTTTCTTCCAAATTTCAAATCTTTCACTAGTTTCTTGATCAGTATCAGAGGTAAATAAACTGACACTCCCTAGCAATTTCCTCTGTCTCTGAAGAAAAATGTCCCCAGCACAGTCCACAGACTGGTGTAGGGTGTGTCCTGCTGTTTTGCTGCCATTATAGGTAGGTGTCTAGGGAGCTAATGGCCTCTAATTTCTGCAAGATTCTGCCATGTGCCCACTTCTATCAGTCAGAGTGACATTTCCTGTAGGTATTTCCCATCTCAGGGATGAATAAATAAGATCATATTTGACATTTGTGGATAAATATTTGGCCTCCACTCTTCCCTGAGACTTGCAGCTGTCATAATTTAGGAGAACTCACAGTTACTGGCTGTGAAAGGCTGGACAGAGCTCCTGCCAGAGCCATGAAAATCTTCTCTTTGGTCAGCCAGCCAGCAGGCAGGCTGTTGAGCAATTTGAGACCCTCCCTTCCCACAGAGACTGGGTATTTTGTTACTGCACTGCTTCCAGGCACTCCTGCACAGAGGAGAGAAAGCCATCGGAAATGTTTGGTGCCTTACACGATGGTATAGGAGGAACTGCAGAACTTGGCTGGCAAGGCAGAGTTTGATAAGCACTCAGGCTCTCTGAAACGGATGGTTTGTTAGCCAATTGATTACTTCTGTGGAATCTGTGCTCTTCAGTAATTATCAGGGCTGAAGAGCAGGACCAAAGGTTATGGTTTGTAGATTAAATAATCCTGTCCTAAAGGATGTGCAGCTTTTGAAATATCCAAAATAGTCCAGGCTGTCAAAGTAAAATAGCAAAGGTATCAGCAACTGACTTTTTTTGGCTGAATTTTCTTCCTCTGTTGAGCAATAAGGTCTGTAGACAAAAAAACCCAAACATTCTGAGAGCTCCACGAGAGAGTGGCTGCCAAACACAACAAAGGTTTCCTGTGCAAATCCAGAGAGCCAGGCTTCAGCCAGCCTTATGGCAATTGCTGGAATTTGCTTACCTCTGCATTTTGTTTGACTGGGTGTCCTTCAGGCCCACAGGGGTAACCAGCTTTAACTTTGTGAATTATGAATTTTCAATTTAGATGGAAAAAAAATGCAAATAGCGTAAGAGAAAACCATATTAAATGGTTTGAGCAAAATGTCGTGTGGTTTGCTTTCGCTTGCATGCTGCCATTTGTTACTAAGAGCCCACAAGAACTCTAATTCTGTTGTATTTATAAACTCTTTCCATGGGCAGTGCTGCAGGCTCTTACTGCTTTACTTGAAGCCAATTGAATGTTAACTGGTGAAAGGTAATTTCCAGGTATCACTCTTTTGTGATGTTGTGGGGGGTTTAACAGACCTTCCTGCCTGGCTCTGGTGGGCAGGTATCTGGGACCAGCTGCCTAGCTGTGCCACTTTCCTTGCTGTTCTCTTCCTCGGGTACCTCTGTTGATGTTGTAAGAAAGATTTGTCACCTTATTTATCCCCACGTTGTGGGTGTAAATCTCTCATGGGTTTGTGCAGGAGTTGTGGGTGAGATATCAGTGTGTGGAAGAAACTGATGCGTAAGACAAAATAGAGTGGAATAAATATGAAAGTTCTGTGACAAACCTTTCTGTTTGATATGGACTCATCAACAAAAATATTTTTCTCTGCAACATACTATCTGCACTTCAATTGTAAGCTAGGCTATTTGCTGCCTGGGAAGTCCAAGGGAAATAAATGTTTTATGCTTACTTTGTCACACTTTAGATTAAACAGCCTTTCAGTATAGACTCTCCTTTGACCCAGGATGCCCTGATGTCAAAAACACAGTCCCTTGAAACTAAATTGGAATAATCTTGAAACAAAGTCACTGAAGCTTTAATTTCCTTTTTTATTTGTGGATGCATATGGAATAATAATTTTGCTTCATAATTTCAAGCTGAAAGATAGCTTTTCACATCTATCAAGATTTTCCTTCAAATGCATTTAATCTTTTATGCTTGATTCCTAAGAGGCACATTAATATTAGGAACAGGGGAATGAAAAAGGACCTTCTCAAGGACAGAGCGAAATTTTTTTTAATTGATTAGTTCTTTTCTTTGTGTGACTTTGAAAGCTAGAGGACAGCTGTTTTCCAGCAGCAAAAGAAGCAGGAGACATATATAAAAAATAATGGAGGCAGCGCAGGAGAGTCAAGACAAAGAAGCAAGGTAGTGTGAAAATAGAAACATCAAGTTTTTCTTTTAACAATATTGCAAAGGCAGTAAGTGAACAGAGCATATATTAAGTGAGGGGACAAATCTCAGTGTGATGTTACAGCTTTCTGACTTGTTAAGCACACCAGGAATTTTTAGAAAAGAAGGAAAGACAATGTTCAAAGCTGAATGTTGTGAACTATAATTAGTCTGAAAAGGCAAGTCCCCACACTGAAACTTTCAGACTTAGCAAAGAGCAGTGGCTTTCCCTTTGTGCCCCATATAAAAGGATCTGAGAAGACTTAGATCGAGAGACAGAAGAGATATTTATGGAATGCCAACAGCACACCAAGAAGCAGTTTGTGATGGAGGACCAGGAGAAGTAGAAAGGACTTAGAAGGGCATAAACTGAATTACTTTCATTTGACCTTTTTTTGTGGATGGTCACTAGCCCAGTTTTGGAAATGTGAGGAGCCAGTTGAGGAGATGCTATACTGCCAACTGTGTGTGCTGTGTGGGTGAAATCAGAGCTCCTGGGTTTCACTGTCCTCTCCCACTTCATTAGCCATAAAATTACATATAGTCTCAAAGAAGAGAACTTTTAAACAGTGAAAACTGCCAGCCTGATCTTTCACAGAATGACAAAATGAGCCCTTTCGTGGCAGCAAAAAGAGAGGTCTATTTTTTTCATCAGGGGCTTTGTATCCCACCCAAAGGTTTTTCACCAGCAGTCTTAGTACAGTACCAAGTATGAACATCTAACTTTTCAATTTGCACTAAATAATCACAGAATTGCATGCAATCACACTGCAATTCCATCAAAATGGACAAATTACTTAAGTACTTAAGGTCTGTTAACCTTGAACAGGAGAACAGAAGGACATTTACAGAGGTTTATTTCTATATTCCTTGTGGATGATGCAGTGTGCATAGAGTGAAGGGAACTCACCTGAGGGGAGCTTGGTGATAATCTTCTTTTAGGACTTGCAACATCGTGCAGTCTGGAGGAAACCAGCTCTTTTGGTTTGAGGATAATTTGAAAAGCATCTGTTTTCAGATGCTTTCATGAGGTCATTCCATTAGAAATGGAAGTGCTGGAAATATTTTTGATGGGAATTATGCAGTGGGAAAAGAATGCAGTTGTATTTTATCTCTAAAATGGCTTTGTATTTCAAAGAAGTTTACAAAAAAAGTGGGCTTCTGAGCATGTCAAGCAAGTTTGAAAGTGTGAAGACCAAACTGTAAGTGAACTTGGTAATTGTATCTTCAGTTCTGATGCAAAAGTGGCATTTGGGTAAGCACTTTTGCTACTCAGTTTAAATTATTTCATGTGGAACTCATTCTTGTATTAAATTAGAATTTTATCTAGCACTCATATGGCTTGAGACCATATATTTGCTTGAGCCTAATGTTAGATGTGCAATGAGATGGTGCCTTAAGATGTGTTTTTAATGTGATTTTATTTCTGATACTGAGGCCATTCTATTCTTTGAGAGCAACTTTCAGAGCTGGAGCCTTCTATGCTGACCTGTTGACGTGAGTGTACCTACATACCCCCAGAGCTGAGGAAGCCATGGTGACAGTGTCAGAACTGGAGCATTCTCTTGCAGCAAAGAGGAGATAGAGACAGGTCATTAAATCCCACCTGCAGAGGGTATTGCCAAGGTCTGCAGATGGCTGAGACTGCCATCATGATTAATGAGATTTTACACAGAGAAGGTATTCTGGGTCTCTGCATCCAAAGGGTAATGTCAAATAATGCCTTTTTCTGTCACGTAGGTAGAAACAGCTGTCATCGGTACAGCACTTGAGAACAGGCTGGGACAATTGGTGATTGTAGGAGCTGGGAGAGATGGATTATCAGGTGACTGTGCTGGAACAGCCAGATATGTCTGTAGCTAAGAGAGCTGACTGGTGCTTGGATGTGTCTGGGGAGGACTTGGTGACAATACCTGTGTTTTCTTAAGTGCCCTTTCCCTCTCAAGTTACTAGTTTAAATGGATACCTTCAATTCAAAATACATTAAAGAAACTAAAGCTAAGAGCAGGTATGATGTTGGTAAGGCTTATTTTCTTAGGTAGCTAGGTAAGTATTTACAGAGTAGACCTGTTTGCCCAAACCTTGGCAGCAATGTTTTCAGTTTGCTTTCAAAGGTAAGAGGAAAAAAAAAAAAAAAAGGAAAATCCAAAGAAAAGTCAAAAGACAAAATTTGTGTGGTCTAAATTTGCTAAAATGCTAAATGAGGGAGATGAGAAGAGAGAAGGAAGGTGCTGGACATTCTGGCTGGAAGGGCTAGTATGAAATGAAATTTGGAAACAAATGAAGACAGGAGGTGAACAAATAAGGTGATTCTGTAACTTGTTTTGGGGTTTTTTGGTGGGGGTTGGGGGGGTGGTGGTATTTGTTTTGGTTTTTGTCTTGGTTGGCTTTAGAAATCTTGATTTCTGTTCAAAGTGTTAAAGGTGTGGAGTGCTAAAGCCAGGAATCCGAGTGGGGTAGATGCTGGTTTCATTGCTCTGCAACTGTCAGGAGTGTGCGACCCCTTGGCAGCTGCTCTGAGCTCTGGCAGCAGGCTGAGGGACAGGCAGGCAGAGGAACAATCTGATCAGCTTTTCCACTGAGCTAACTCCTGAGCACCTCATGTTACACGTGGGTGTTTAATAAATCAGCTCTCAGATCATGAGTGGGGAGAGGTTACAATTCACATACAGCAATAGGATATGTGTTTAAATACACTCTGTGTGAGTACTGATAGCTGCTCAATAGTCACCACAGCAGGTGCTAAAGGACACCCCCGTGTTTGAGCTTTAGGGAGAGTACATCTGTGATATACATTAGGGAGTCTGCGCCAGATCATACTGTTCCATGGTGTTTATAAGTTCACCTTTGTCTACTCACTTTCAAAATCCCTTTCTCTGCTTTCTCTGTGCCAGCTCCTGCTTTGGGTTCAGGGGTCAGCCCTGATTGAATGAGTTTACATGGAGTCAGCTCCTAAGTCATCCCCCCACACTCTGAGAGGTGCTTTGGCATAGAAAAGTGGAGTGACTGGAGCCTAGTGAGTCATACCCAGCTATTAAGTAAGATTTATGTTGATCATAATTAAAAGTTAATTCAAAACAAAGTAGTAACATTTTCGTTTTGAATGCACTGCACAGTCAAGCATCCTTCAACTATTTTCTAGCCATGTTTTTTAGTCCCAGGAGACCTTACCATAAGTAAAGAGAAGGTTGGAAATAACTTGCCCTTTGCTTAAAGGCTTAACCTTGCTTTTAAGTCTGTCCCCTGTCAAAGAGAGATCTGCTGTCCAGAATGTGACTCATAATTTTTTAAGAAAATAAAATACTAATTACTAGCTGAAAATGCTAATTGCTAAGATATATGGGACAGTCTTCTATAAAATTTAAGTGAATTCCTTTTAGTTCTCTCTACACTAAGAGAAACCTGAATCATGTGTTTCCATTTGGCCTTTGGGAGTACAGCTGAGACTTGAAAAAATACACTCTTAGAAAAATGTTTTGTCTTGGAGAAGTAATCACTTGTTCTGAACTGAGACTTGAGTGGCAAAATGTGTATGGTGCACAGTCAGGAGAAGGGCAAAGCCTGTATGTCACCTTAAATAAACCAGCTCCTCCTAGGTGTGTGTAGGAAAAAGATCGACTTGTTCAAGGGTGAAAGGTACAGTGCTGTTAGAAAGAAAGGCATTCAGTAGTTAGGAGCTCTCTAGAGTGAATTTGTTGTGGTCCTTTTGTTAGTCTGTGAATGATAATGTGGGTTGAAAAGAAGCACCATTCTGCTACATCTACCTTGCAGGTAGAATTTGGACATGAACCAAACACTGGGAGTCTAGAGCTGCCCTGATTAGTGTATATAGTTATCAGCATGTATTCATTCTGTCAGGGGGTTTCTTTCCTACATCTGTCGTTACATGTTCCACATTCACTTCTCACTTACCTGTATTCTACACTGAGATTACTTGAGCTTATAAACGGTTCTTTATTATTTTCAGTTTAGTTATTTTTGAGCATCAAAACAGACAGATTTTCTTTCCAGTGTTTACTTAGAACTGACCCTCCCAGAGAGTAAAAGAAATATCCAGCCCATGTTATTTTTAAGGTGTTGCCTAAACCCATTCCAAAGCCAGTTTTTCAGAGGAAAGCAGAGACATAATTCATCTGCTGAAAAGGAATAACTTTTTTTCTAGTTATAGCGGAAAAAACATTCCCTCATTTTGTTAGACAGCCAAGCAAAGCCCTGACAAGTAATTAATCAAAATAATATATCAACTTTTAGGAAGAAAAAGAGAAGACTTGTATTGCTACTCAAGGAGGTGTCCTAATGTTTTAGCTATCCTGCAAAATATGTATTTGTATTAGTGACTGTAGCAGTAGGGAGATAATTTGATTGTTGTATGTTTATTTCTGTGGGCCTATTTGAAAATCAGGGTAAAATTTTTCACCTACAGAATACCTTCCTATATGGAACAGGTCAGAGCCAGCATCTTCCAAGGATTTAACATATTGCCATATCAAGTGATACTTGTCTTCCTAATTCTGGGATTTTTTTTTTTTAGCCACCCATCTTCCTGGGAAAAGTACATGATCCACTTATTCTGAGAACCAGGTTTTCAAACTTGGTCAGGAGCAAAAAGGCCAAATAAAGTTACTGATGTCTGTCAGCACTCACTTTGCTTTCTATTGGGTGTTCCCTTGTTCATTGCATTAAGGATGGAATTTGTAATATGATGTACCTGATAATTCAGCTCAAGCTGTGCCTTAAATTTAATATTTACTCAGAATTCCTGCTTCAGAGGTGTTCTTCTACCTACTTTACTAAAATCACTGAAGCTAATTCAGTTTGTAAATAAGACAAACAGTGAAGTCTTCTAGCAGGACCTGTAGAGAGACAGCTGGAAAAGTCAGGTTATTTGACAGCCAGGTAGTAACTTCTCCATCAGGAAGCTGAAATTTCTGCTTGCTTGGTTCATTGATTATTTATGGATATTTTTTCAGAATACAGAGAAACAATCTTAATATTTTACTTTTCAGTAAACTTTTGAAACTCCAAGACACTATGGCATCTGAACTACAGAGGTTAAAATATTTATGCAAAATAACCCCAAACAAACAATACCAAAAATCCACCCCAAAAAGCAGAAAGAAAATCACGGTGATATTTTCATATTATTTAAGAATTGCTGTGTGATGATTTCTTTTTTCTTTTGCAAGTCACTACACTTTTAGGATGATGAAAGAAACTACGTTGTAAATGCAGTCACCTCAGTTTTAGAATGTCCTTGCTTTGAAATGTGTTGCTTTAGAAGTACAACTAGATTACTTTGATTTGTGTGTGTTCTGTCAATATCAGGTCCTAGGCTTTGACCAACTTTGACCAGTGCTGTGGTTTTTCTCCAGCAAGAGACCAACATAAGGAAAAGGAAATACTTCAGCCCTAAATATCTGAAGGCACACTTTAGTGACCATGTCCTTTCTTCATGAAAGGACAGAGAAAGGAGATGGGAGGCTGAAGGAAAATGAAATAGTTTGTTTGGTAATTTGCATTATGGCACTGGAGTATTTAGTGCGCTTACTGGCAATAATTCAGAAAAGTTAGCGTGATAATTTACACATTGGCTCTCTGGATCTCTCTGAAGCTTTCCCCCTTCCTTTGTGAAAGTCTGGGTCTTGTAACAGAGAGGACTTGTCACCTGTGTCTTTCCCTGTGCTGAATTAAATGGTCATCAGCACTTGCAGTAGAGAATGATATTTTTCTTCAAGTGGCACTTTGGTGGCACCTGGAATAATGAGGTTACTGTTGTCTTCTCTTAAGCATCATCAGGTGTGTGATGTATGTTATTGACATTACAAGTAGGTGTGCTGCCAAGCAGGTACAGCTAGAGAAGTATTAGACCAGCCCCTGCCCGCAAGGACAGGTACTGCCAGAGGTAGGAAATCATTTGTTCTTGCTGCTCCGGATATCTTCTGACTACTCTGCTGCTGTCACGTACATCATTAAAGTAGTTTAAAGGGAATTGCTTCTGTGTGTGGCTGTAATGAAAGAAAAAAATTCACTATTATTTTTCCATAACATGTTTGATATGAATGGGAAGAAAAGTATGTGGCAGTCTCCCACTGTAAGATAAATTAGGTTGGTATGTTTCAAAACATGGAGAAAACTTTTGTTAGGAAGCTGACTTACAGAGAGGTTGATTTGTTTATACAATGCACATCAGCCATAAATATTTTGAATTTTTGCTACCAAAACCAAAGATGAGTTGATAGTTTTTTCCCCCAAGATCTCTATTTCTTTTGATTGGTCATCAGAATGCCTTGTTCAATACACCTGACAGTCTGCCTTGAAGCTGTGTCAGCAGTCTGTTTGACCTCTTAGCTGCCCAATGTCCAGGTGACTGCTGCATTTTTCTTTAACCTGTCACTCACTTTCACTCCACCTGGTGTACTCTACAGTTTGAGAAAAAACAGATAGATAACCCTGCTGATTTTTCTGCTATTTACAGCTACATTGCTTAGCTACCATCACCTGAGCTCAAAGCACAGCTGTCTAGGCTTCTGTGTGCTTGGGCAAGATATTGACAGAAATAGCCTTAATGAATGTTTTTCCTAGAATTCTTAGCAACTGCTTTTGATGACAGTTTTAGTACCCTGTACATAATCTCCTTTTTCGGAAATTCTACTGACCTTATGATTTGTAAGTTTAAAGTAAAGCTCTTCTGTTTTTATTTGTTCTCTGGCCTTGCTGTGACAAAGCGCAAACCCTCACGTCTTTGGCGTGTTTTTTTAAGTTAAAGGGAAAGAAAGCTTATTCATTAAGGTTTTGCCAAAGCATGCCTTTGAATAATTTCTGTTCATCTCTTCTCAAATATGTGCTGTGAAATGTGTATTTTGTGCATGAAAATGTATTATTGGCATCTTGTCTTCTGATCAGTATTGTCAAGGACACTTTTTTAAAGCTTTCTTCCCCTTGGTGTAGCATTCTGCAAGAGATTCCATTTTGAAGGAACACTGAATTTTCTCCTGTATTTCTGTCCCAGTTTGTCTTAATTAACCTTTTTTTTTTTTTTTCCCAACAAAGGCTTTTTCATTTTTTTACTTCTTGTTTCCGTCAACTNTGGCCTTCTCACTTTTGAATCTAGTGTTACAGTGAATTCAAACTGGGCAGAAATTTTTCTCATGCAGTTCTGCTTTTTTTTTTTTTTCCTCTGGATTTAAATGCCCTTAAACTGTGCATGCTTTAGAATCTACAGCATTTCTCAGTAAAACAGATGCCATACATCAAAATCCATTTATAAGGTGGTGTAGATTTACTCTGCAATCACAAGTTTCTGGTTTGGGTAACAGCTTAAGTTCTAGGTGTGTATATTTTTTATTTTTAATGGGTCTGCTGGAGTGGCAGCCATGACATCAGTCCAAAACAAAATTACACAGTCACTGGAAAATGCACACTTTCATTAGCCAGCAGTGAAAGAGAGAAAGAGTGTGTTAGACTGTCAGAGTTTATGCTGTGGAACAGATAAAAGGCCAAGTGTAGCAACTGCCAGTTAAATAATTTCTAAAATAAGCCAGTGGATTTTTTTTCAATTGCAAGATCAGTTTTTCCATAACTCGTCTAATCTTCTAGTTAAAGCTCCTGCTTTAGAAACACTACTGCAAAGCAGAGGCAGCAATACATAATCCAAGTTATTTCTTGTTAATGTAGTTTTTATTTACATATGAATACAAATTATATGTATATAATTTATCTTTTAACATCACTCTCATTGCAGCATGAGGCACTATTTATTCTCAGTCTGTCTAGGTCTTTGAAATAAGCCCTGGTGAATTTATTTTATAAGCCTCTTTAAAGAGCTTTGGGAAATCTGTGGCATCTCAGAGGATGCTATCAGGTAATGAAAATGGGAGTGAGGGTTGTAGGGCTGGAAATAAGTTCCAAGTATTGAAGACTTGGCTTCCTGCATATCTGAAAGTACTGATGAAGGACAACTGGCAACCTCTCCCCCTCTTTCTTAGTCTGGAGCTATCTAAACTCTTTTTCAGGAATTTTTGAATACTTTTTCTTGTATTCTAAAATTTAAATTATTTTACAGGAAAATTATCAAATGGCATCTTAGTTCTGTATGTAATTTGTCCTACTGTGATCTGTTCTTCTTCCTTTAGCTTCAGAATTGAGACTGAAAGTGACCAAGGCATTCAACAAAACCCCTTTGCATTTCAGTTTTGAGTTGAAATTTACTTATATCTGAATCAGCTGTGATTTGCTCACATTTTTGTCTGTGCTTACAAAGCTTAGTCCGAGCAGGATAAAAAACCAAAACCTGACATTTTTCATCTCACCAGCCCTTGGAACATTCTGTGCTATTTATTACATCTTTTTCCATCCACAGTGTATTCAGTGGCAAAAGACACATTATGGCTAAAAATCTACTTCTGCTTTTGTAATCCTACTTCTGGTTCCAGCAAAACTTTCAAATGTGAATCCAAATGTGAATCCAAGCTTTGTCGCAGGTTTGTAAGAGATCAGGCAGGTGAAAATTAGGTTAATTTAGTAATTGAGCTATTTGCTCATTTAGAACCAGCCTTCAAAAATCTCTTTCAAGTCAGACTTGGGAGCTATGTGTTTTAAGTCATAGCCTGCTTCTTGGGAAGTGTAGGATTATAGGGTCCAGGATACATTTTGTGTTTTGTCTTCCTCAGTGTGCTTTTGCTAGTTAAAGAACAAGGCTATGCACGGTTGTCTCTGGCTTTTGTTCTTTTCTTATTACTTTTTTTTTCCCCTCCCAAAATACAACTAATTGTGTTAATGTAAAAGAGTGGTTTAGAGCCTGATGGACCCTGGAGTTTCCAAGCTTTCAACAGTTTAAGTATTCATACACTGTAAATTTAACTTTATCTGCTTTGCATACATACAAGCAAAACTTGGTTGGATACGTACCAGCAACTTTCCAAGACAGTAAAATGAAACAAACTTTTGAACCTCTTTAATGGGCTGTTATAGAGTAATTTTTCTTTCTGTACTGTTACCCAATTTCTGGCTCTGTGGAGGGTTCATTTTCAAACTAGAGTTGCTTTACCTTGCTCCTTAGGCAGTTTCTCTCTGTTTCAGGGTTGCTTCACAAATCATTTGGGTAGATTTAAGGTACAGCAAATTTTCCAAGCAAAATTTGGAAAAGCTTTGTTGCAAGGGAATGAAAAGTTGAGGGTTTCCCCCCACATAAACTGCCAAAGGAGAATAAACCTGGACAAACTGTAGTAGATATTCCAGAGATTATGTCCAACTGGTTTTGATGCCACAAATAGAATTCAAGGAAACATCTAAAACTCTTGCCAGTCAAACAAGAATACCCTGAAACTGAGCTTTGAGCTTCATTGACATTCCTTGGAGTGGCATTCACCAAGTACATGGCACAGCAGCTGCCACTGATTTGTAAATCAGTAAGAACTGTATTTACCCATTGATTTCAAGCATATAAGAAATTTCCTTTCTGGATCAGTGGAAAGCATATTCATGGGCTTATGTCTGTCCTATAAATCTATCTTTAATATGCCAGCACTAGCCTGTGCTTTGCAGACATGCTTATTTTTCTTCACATATCACCTTCTCTGCTGTCTCCCTTTGCTGTGTTATGATTTTAATTCCAAGCCTGAGGATTTACAAGGAGATTTATTGTATGCTTGGTGTTAACACAACTATTCTACCCTTGCTGATGATGAATCTGCAACTGAGCTCAGGGTTGCTGGCACTTTACACAAGTGTATCAAAGAACCATTTCCTCACAAAAATAGATTTACCACCAGAATTGCTGGGGAACTGAATGCTAAACTGCCACCACAATAAATGCTTTAAGAGAAAGGAAAATAATAAGAGACTTTTAGTACATCTTTCCATCTGGTTGTGGTTATGGCCCTTTCTGACTATGAAATAACATGTAGTTGTGTCATGATAGAGTTTTCCATGACAAAACCTGCTGGCAAAGCTTTGCTTTTGGAAATAATTACCTATTTCTAGTAAGTAGGCCATTTCAGACAGATAAATTATTCACAGTATTCAAATATTAATTGCACTAAGAAATCCTCTCTGGAGAAGGTGTGAAGCTTTGAAATGTAGCTGGAGTTCAGTTTTGAGAAGTCTAGTCCAAGGAGATCAGTAATTAATAGGACATAGGTCTGTGGCAGGGCCAAATAGAAAAATGAAGACATATGAATCATATCAACAAGTATTTTCTCAACAATGAATGATATTAAACTGATATGTGCATTGTTGATTTCTCTATCCAGCTAATTCCCTGGAAATTATGGAGAGGAGATGAAGTTCTATTGTATGAAAAGGCAGAAATGCCCTGGCTAAAGAAAGCTATCAAAATGTCTATGTGCCTGTGTTGGATTTGAGAGCCCTTACAGAGAGACACAATACCTTACAGATTCCCTCAAAACACACATTTGTGGTAACTGCTGTTGTAATAGGCAGAGCTTTCTAATATCTGTTGGCCATAGAAATGTAATCCAATTCTCAAAAATCTTTCCTTTTATATTTGTAAATCAAACCCATTTTTAACAACAATAGCTTCTAAGGAGTACCTCTGAAATATCTCTCCACCCTTAACTCATTTATCCTACATCAGAGGAACCACAGAGATCTCTTAATACCCAGCTGACCAATTTCTAGTCTGAAGTCTCTTTCAAACTCTTTACAGGATTTGAATAAAGGACCTCAAATATGTATCTAATAAAAAAACCTATCATGGCCAAAGGAAATATCTTTTATCTGTATTCAAATATTCTGTTCGGACCCACTTTCCTAGGCATCCATTAATTGCAGTATTTTTACAGGTGTTAAAGGGTATGACTTTATTTCAGTTTTTTGCAAGCTCTAAACTGAAAACAAAGAAATAATCAGGAGGCTGGTAATTAATGTGGAAATAGAAGTGGAACAGAACACTTAGGAATGTTTAATATGCTCAAAAATAATCAGGAGCTGAACTTGTCTGGCCTTCTCTTGAAATAGCCAATTTTCTGTTGTCTTTTGTGGCCCTTCTGTGTTGTGTGCACATTAATGCCAGGTAGCCTTGTGCTTCCCTATAATTTATAAACTGCCCTTCAAGTTGGTTTTAAAGATGTTTGCTTGAATTCATGGTATTATATTGTTCCCTCATAAAACACACACCTATAACTCCTTAACAGCAGAGGATACTACATCTATGTAACAAGAAAAATACCATCTGTGGTAGATCACAGTGTAGAACGCACATGGTTCAAATAAGGAAAAAATCCATTGTTTACTAGAATTTTATAATCTGCAACAAATACCACATGAAACTTGGGTAGTTTTTTTCAGGCTGCTGTGTTAAATGTCAGGGAGTAAAGCAGGAAGAATGCATGAATTGTGGCAGAAAATCTAGAAAATTACATGTCTTATTTCTTGAAATATGCCAGAAATTTGTTTGTTTTCAGAAAGGGCAGCTGTAAAGAGGGAAGGAAGGACAGAAACACTTTCTCTGACTGTCTAGGAAGTCAAGCTTAGGGCAGCCCTAGGTATTCTGTGCATGTCACTATGTTCACATGGATGTAATAAAGCTTTCCAGGCATGGATACGGTCCAGACTTTCATCCTTACTGTGCAGCTTACCATTCAGTGCACCTCCTGCACAGCAGATGAGTTTTCCATTGGTATCAGCAATGTGGTGACGTGTACATGGCCTCCATCACCCCACCTATTTCATGGAAAGTAGCAAGAAAAGGCTTCATGCTATTACATTTCCCAAACTACTTGAAGCAGCTGTGAAGAATTTTTAAAATTTGATTTTAAGTAGGAAAGCCCCTACCTTTTATTGTAAACATAAAGGTGCTGTTAAAAAAAGGTATTTTACACAGTCAGGCATGCTGTGTGTTTGACTTCAGGGTGAGAAGCTTGCAATGGCAGCAGATTTGGTTTTGCCTGATAATTCTGTAGATTTATGTGCACTTGTAACAAATTACCCTTGAGCAGGTGTACGTTAGGGAATGCACGGTCTGTTGAAAGAAGGTTTTGGAGACATAAATCTGCACTTTTAGGATTTGTTTTGGATAAGTATCCAAAAACTGCTTCTGTTACATGGTGGCTAAGTAAGGAATCAGCAGAGATCTTGGAAAAAATGTTGGGAAATCTAATTTATAAGTAGTGATGAGCAAGGTGGGTAATATAGGTAAGTAGTAGAAATGCAAGAACAATTTCTCTGCATACAGGCAGCTTCTGAAGGCAGTGTGACTGGGTTGGAGTTTGGCTGTTCTTTATGATCCTCATGGTATCATAGGATGTTCCAGGCTTCCACATTTGGCTGAGGTTCCTGGGTGCCCAGAGCACAAACTCCAGGCAGAGTCATAACCCAGCTTGAGGCTTCTGTGAACACACATGAGGTTGGTTGGAAAGCAGACTCCAATCACTCCTTGGTGTCTGGGAGCTGGCTTTCTGTATGTACAGCTGGAGCTGTCTTGCTGTAAAACCCATCCAGAACGCTGAGAAATTAACATGGGTGTGTTTTCACACACATTTGTGTGTGGAACAGTTGATACCAAGTGCTGCATCTCAGCACTGACTTAAAATCATATCCCAGTGAAAGCAATGGAAGACTAACAATTGCATTGTTTATATTGATACTAGGCTTAACTGAAAAAATTGGTAAAACTGCTTAAAAAATAACCATGTTAGACTGAAGTTGGTCTCAGTATGATTATTATTTTTCCTAGAAACTTTTTTAGATACTACCTGTGCATCTTGTTTGATAACCTCTTATTCAGAAGTTAACTGTCCCACTGTAGAGACTGCAGAGGGAGCAGCAATCCCTGTCGTGCTTTCAGAGTGTCTGTGAAAGGATTCTGGCTGACAGCAGTGGAAACTCAAACCTTTCCTTGGCCAGGCCTTCGTGCCAGTGACTGCTGTGCAGGGCAAACTTTTCACTCTGGCATTGTGCCTTTGCCCAGGAACAAACCTGTCCTGGTGCAGACTGCAGTTCCTGGGGCCATCCCATGGCTGTCACCTTTCCTGGAGCTGCTGCTGAGGTGTTTGCTGCACCCGGGAGAGCGGCCAAGGCAGGGGATCAGAGACTGCCAGCTTGGTGTTCCAAGCTATGCTGGATAGGAAAGGTCACACAAAAGCAAAAACTTTGTGTAAATTGCTGTTGGTAACAGAGTAGGCTCTTGTTTTGCAGCAGACTAGGGAGATACAAGATGAACAAACAAATGTTTATTCTGGTAGTTGAATGTGTGTTATAGTTACTGTGATGAGAAGGGCTGGGAGCAGAAATAAACTTGGGCAGTTTCTGTGAATGGAAATTCTTCAAAGGCAGATGCTGGTGTGTACTCAGGAATCAATTTAGTCTTCATTAAATTCTTAGCTCTTGCTGTAGAAACAGTTTTTCCTAGTTGGTTTATTGGAAATCTGAAAACCTTGTAGTATTAGGCCCCAATAGGCCCCAAAACTGAGGATGTTTTGGAAGTGCCTGTGGGACAATGCCAGCCCCTCCCTACTCCTTACAGTTGTTTTCCAGAGACCTGGGTTTATAAAGAGCGTACCAGAAAATCCCTTGTCCTAACTATGGAAAGGGTGGGAAAAGGAGAAAGAGAAGGAGCATGACTGAGAGCTTAAAGAAGTCAGAAATAACTAAAGTCAGACAGTGAACTATTTACTACAGAGAGACTGCCCAAATTGAAAATTGTATAATCATGGGTCCTGAATTTTCACACATACTGGCAGAAGAAAAATGCAAATGTTTTATTGTAAGAATATAAAAACAAACGTAAATTTGTAGTTCAATGTATTATTATTGTCATGCAATAATGTTGAGTTTTGAAATTGCAAGGGGTCTTGGTTTCACTGTGCCTGTAGGTTGTATCACAGGGAACCTGATTTCTCCTTGACAATACTTAGTAGGAGCTGTAAAGATATAGAGGTCAATTAGCAGTTAGTAAAGGCATAATTCAAAAAGATTATCTTTCTTTTTCCACTGAGCATGCAGCTGCAATATTCTGTAGTTAGCCAACTTGAAAGCAGCCACCCCAATCTGCTGTTGGTATTGCAGGCCAGTAAATAGGAAAAAAAAAATAATCCATTCTGATTGAATAAACTGTTATTCTGATGATGAAAATCTGGAAGTGAGACAGAAAATAAACCAAAAAGGACAGTCTTTACTGCAATGTAACATGATTTTGAACTATAAACTGCTATGGGGACTTTGCCATTGTTCCTTGCCCAACTGTCTGCTGCTGTGCTCGAATTACTTTAATTCCCCTCCCCCAGTGAATTCCTTCCATCTTATCTATTATCTAGAGAAGGAGAGTTTCACCTTGTTTTCCACATTCTTTAGTTCACAGTTATTTTTCAAAAGTAATACACACTCCTGATGTAGGGCTTAGAGCCCATCCATACTTTAAGTGCAATTCTTGTAGTGGCAAAAGCAGTCAGTAAAATAAGGTGCTATAAACTGTGTGCCTTCTATATTTGCTCGTGTTTCCTTATAGCAGAATCAGCTGCTTGTTAGGGACTAGAGAACTGAAATGTCCTGGCATCTCCTGCAAGCAGGAAAGTCACAAACCTCAGCCATGCATCTGCTGAAGTAGCTGTGGTACTTAAATTAAGGTCTTGAAACCTTAATTAAGGTGAAGTGAAAACTAATCAGCAACACTTTGCATTGATCAGTGCTTCATTTTATTTGTCATTGCACCTTCTTCCCTGCACGTGCACTCAAAATCCTGAATAGTGTTTTTCCCTATGAAATATAGGCCACTATACGGTTCTGGGATTTCAGTATTTTTAACTGTCTCAATTATAAAATAATAAAAAAAAAAAAAAAAAACAAAAAAAAAAGAAAAACCAAAGAAAAAAACACAAGCACGACTCTGTGTTCCAAAACCTCAAAACTTCACAAAAGGAGTGCTTTTCCATTCATGGAACTTGCAGAGTTTATTACTGTTTCCGTGTTTTTTAAAGATATGGGGTTACAAAAGTTATTCAAAGCGTTCTCTTTGGATGGAGGCTTGGTGTGTTTCTCTCAATCAGGCTTTACTCGTGTAATCATGGATTGTTGAGGCAGTGTTAAATTGGATTTCTTAAGGTAACAGAAACCTCTTTGTCTGAAACCTTCAATTCTAGAAATACCAAAGTGCAGTTTAGAGAAAAGAAATAAGAAACATCTGTTAAGTCAGGATGCTGTCTGCACTGGCACAAAGATGCAATAATAAAAAGCCATTTTTTTCCAAGTCTGTGCTTGCAAACAACATTATTACAAGAGTTTGCTGGCTGCAGAGTGCCTTATGGAAACAAGGACATGTTGCAAAGTATTTTACTGTATGGAACAGCTACACTTTGGAAATAGTTCTCTGTTGGCTACTTGCATGAGAGAATAGTGAGGTTGGCTTATATTTGGGGCAGATTTGTGCATCTTGCACAGATGTATTTGAGGTAGCAGCTGGTAGCAGAACTAGAGGGCAGTGTAAAAATCTTAATTTTTTAGTAGGTAAGACAGTCATACTCTGTTGTAATTGGTTCTTCATAGTCTTGAAAAGTCTTTTAAATACCATTGGGATCATCCTCTCTGGTGTGTCGGCCTGTCTTTGGTATTTGAGGCAGTGAAAGGCTGTGGCCTACAAGGAAATGGACATTGTGTGTGCATGTGAAGATTGCACCCCTAACCCTGTCTGTGCTAGATCATTGATACAGACTGGGCTCAATGCTCCATTGCCTGGGGACAGTTTGTTCTGGGCAAGTAGCCAAAACGTGCTGGCACGGAGCAATTCTCCTGCCCACAAAATAGGACATGCAGTGGTTGTAGGTGTTCAAGCAAGGTAAGCTCATGCCAGCCACAATCTAAGCCTTGGCTTTCAGAATTAAACAACACTTGTGCTTTTTCTAGTATGCAAGCTCTGCTCATCCTGGCACAGATTATCTTAATACTGTTCTCACAAAAATGGGGATCTCTGTTTTAGCAGTAGCTAAAATTATCTTCCAATATGACAGCCAATAGCACCATTGAGGAAAGAAGTGCATTAAAGAAAAAATATTATTAATGTTCTCTCACTTTCTTCTCCTGGCTTTAAGTATGTCCCTGGCACTTTTACTGTTTCGTTTCTTTTGCCTGCAGTCAGACTCTGCTGTGGTTTGGTGCTGAATAGGAGATGCTGATTTATCTTAGTGCCAAACTAGCAACTCTTGAGTGAGGTGTCAAGCGAGACCTTTGTCCCCGTGTCAGATGGCTCTGCTGGCACCAGATGTCAGTGTTGGTCTGCACTAACCGGGCACGGGGCCGGGCACGTCTGCGTGTCCCCCTCTGCCCCAGGGGCTGCAAGTGCCTCAGCAGGCTCGATGGTGACAGCCTGCTTGTGAGGAGCCATCGCCTGCAACTGAATTAGAGTCGAGAGCTGCTTTCTGAATAAGGGATTCTTTAAAAAATAAAATCATTGCTTAAAAAAGTGATTTGATAAATTGTGTCAACAAAACAACAGCAATTTTGCTCAGTTAATATGAACTGTTGTTATATAGCCAGTTCTAGTTGTATTTTACCTCCAGCTGCTGTAACTATACTGAAAGTGCAGCCTGTTGAAATCTTCACAGATTGCATTTATGTTGTGCCAATTGTTTACAGCAAATTATTTTTACTAGACACTGATTACAAAGAGCACACTAACACAAATGTATTAGGTTTACCAAGATGCCTTATAATTTAAAGAAATAAATGGCCTTTATTGTAAGTGAATAATAGTCCTTGATGTAATGAATGACACGAATAATGCCAACTCAACCCATTGCAATGTGTGTATGTGGGAAAAGGAGTTTGGATAAACTAGCAAGGCAGATGTTTTGAGGCCAGTGACTGAATCTGATTTTTGGGTCAGGTTCTGTGTTTCACCTTTGGGAGGACTGTAGAGAATTCTTGGCTTGTTGTGATCTATGGGCTGAAAGAGCTTTCGACACAACTTTGCCAGGGAAAAGTTACTCTGTGGAATGGAAGCGGATGCTGGCTGGCTTTGCTTTTAATGGCCATAGTGATGTGAAGCCTCATGCCAGCGTGTTTGGCCAGCACTGCTGGTACAGGATGGCATTCCTGCATAGCAGAGAGTCAGAGTTCAGGGTTAGGGATGTTATTTCTTGACTGACACCTTCACTTCTGAGGGGAGTAAACAAATCTATTTTGAAGTAATTTTAGTGAACCAAAGTAAAACAGATCTGTGACTTGAATTGCCTCTAGAGGCTCCTGTTCATCTCTGATCACTGAGGGGAATACAGCCAGCAGTATCTTGGGTTATATATACCAGTTAAGTGCTTAAGATTTAATCTGATTGATATCTTCTTGTTTAAGACATCTTGATAAATTTTTCTACTATTGCCACTATAAATTTGATTTTTTCTACTATCAACTTATACAATTGTGTTTTGCATTAGGTCCTCAGAAGAGGGGAAGGTGAAGAAAAACAAACCACTAACTTCAGCTTAGTAGCACTGAAAAAAGAAATCTCTTTGGTAAGAGAGAATACCAACTGTGAGAAAATTGGAACGTTGCTCTAATTGAAAGGAATGCTGAACTAATGTTTGTATTAGAATAAATTACTGAAAAAAAAACCAAGAGAAAGTATGAAAACATATCTAGACCACAGAGTCGAAATAGATTAAATTTTAAGAGAACATAGGAATGAACTGGAAATTTCCTGTTATTCTCCTAAGTTAGATTTGTAGTAGAAATAAGAAAGTGGTCTTATCTAGAAATGTATTTCATTCTTATCTTTTTTCATATTACCTTGGAAAAACAGGATAATGGATATCAAAAATAAGAGCTCCATATGCCCTAGCATATATACTTTGCTGATTTATATTTTTGTTGGAAAAATTCTAATTCATATTTGTGGTGTAAATTACAGTATGAATGATATGAAAAAAACTCCCATCTTTTTCCCTAATTAAGAATAGAGGGTAGTCCCCACCCTGCCATACCCCAGGATCTGAACACAGAGCAAAAGGGCAAGAAGGAATGGGAACACTTGAACTATAGAAAATATTGAAGTACTAGCTGGTGCTATTTGATGCTAACGTGCTCCAAACGGAAATAGTGGCTAATAATAGACTAAATATCTACTTTTATGTGAACTTATGTGGATATTTATATTGTGTCTTTTATCTGTACTTTTAGGCAGTGAGAATTTCTACAAACTTGGACTTTTTGGCAAATATCAAGATTTCTGTCTTTTTTTTTTTTTTTTTAGCAGGGGGAAGACCTAGGGGAGACCAAGCTCATCAAACAAACGAAGAAACAGGCAAGGAAGAATGAGTCTATATCACGTTATGGATGTTGTTAACATACCTTTTGCAAACTCACCTCAATGACAGCTCAATTTGTCTTGCGCACAAAAGCCTGTATTTCTGCAAGGAAAGTACAAAGTGTTTTATCAGTTATAGAGGCTGCTTCTGGGATGTTTGCCTCCAAATTAATCCTGCTTGTACTCCATTTCACAGTACTAATTTAATTCACTTCTAATCAGTAAAGATGTTTTCTTTGACACTCCCTTTTCCAAATGACTTTCTAGGTTGGAATATGCAACTATGAGTAAGAAAGGATTTGGATATTTGTATTGTCCATTTAAAAGTTGTATTTCATATACTGTTTCATAAACTATCCTGACAACAAGAAACCCCTTACCCCTGCCCCAAACCCCAACCCCTACCTGGGGCCATCTTTAGAATTCCTGTCAACCTGTAGGTACCTTAAATACCCAATAGTATTTAGCTAGGAGGTTATTTCTAATTTTATATTGCTTAATCATCCTATCTGCTTATGCCTTTTTAGTAACATTCTAAAGTAATGTTTAGTAATGTTTAGTAATATTTAGTAAAGTTCTGTGATTTGCAGTCCCACCTCTTACACTCACTTCTCTCTTTCCTGTTCTCACCATAATGCTGTTACAACATAAACTTTGCCTGGTACTTCAAAGGCCTTCCACAAAATAAAATTAAGTCATCAATTGTTTGAATATATTCTGACAGGAGTAATTTAAAATATGTTAAAGCTGTAATAACTTGGTCAATAAATGGAAATACTGGTCTATTTTAGAAATACGTAGAAGCCAAAAAGTAGCCACAGCATATGTCATAGCTTACAATTCTTGAAGAATTACAACCTGTCAGTGTATTTCTAGCAGTGTAGTAAGACTGCAAATTAAATACTGTATTTACTGAAATTTTCCTGCTTGGTGGTAGTAAGATCAACTGATTTTATGGAAATGGTATGTTAATAATGTTTGGAGAGATGAAGTAATATTTTGAGTACTAAAAAGGATTGTCTTTCTTTAAGGATTTTTTGTCTTGATCTACTGAAAAACTGAAGAGCTTTCATTTATTTGGATTTTATGTGTTTTTTCCAGGGGAAAAAAATTGTCATCTTCTAGTTCAGTGATACAGATCCAAATCCTATAGAAGCTTAAGAACTTTCTATCTGTTTCTGTAGGTTTTTGCATCAAGTTAGAAAAGAATATCCTTTTAACCTTCATGCAAAGTGATCTACTTGTGTCTCAGATCATAAATCCAATGAGCAGTGGAAGTCAGACAGAAGAATGCCTCTTTGTAGGCACTGAGCCATTGTCTAGGATTTTTACATGCACTCTTTCTCTTCTTGTGTGCAAGCAACGACTGAGCAGGGCTCAGCTTTCCAGAGGTGAGGGCTGGGCAATCTCTTCTTCCCCATTTTTTTCCTCAGGGAGCGGACAGATCTTCTCCTTCCCCAAACTTGCCCAGCATGGCAAGTCCTCCTAAGAAGGCAAGAATAAGAAGAATGTGTAGCACAATTCTTTCTCACATTTCTTCCTTTAATAAGTTCTGTGCTTTATTTTCCTTGTACTGGATGGACTCCAAATTTTTCATCATGAGCTCAGTTTTACTTAAATCGCACGTCTGTTAAATTAATCTATTTGTGTGTGGCAGACTGCTACAATGATTAATATTTCCCATCTTGGTGTAGACAGTTGATGCAAAGCACAGGATAATATTTTTTAAACTGCACATTTCTAACTAGAATCCTATTAGTCATCTTTTCTAGACAAAAATGAAGGGTCATGTCTACGCTCAAAGTGAGGTTAGTTTAAAAAGCAGACAGAAAACACCGTGTATAAGCTCACAGCATTTTCAGACCATGCATTGATATATGTAGCTTTAAAAAATTCCAGGGTGTGAGTTTTTTCAATTCTGGAAGAAAATACAGATGTTCAAACTCCAGCGTTACCCGCAGCACTAGTCATGTTTTCCAGGTTGGCTTCCTAGATGGACTGTGGCTTCCAGTCTTCTATATCTGGGATTCCTCTTCAACTACATCAACATCTGGCATAGTGATTTTATACAGTTTTGTTATTACTTTCCCAATTTAGAATGCGTACACCGTGAAAAATATTACAGGATGGTGACATATGTTATCATACAAAGGAAAAACGTCATGGCTGCGAAACGTCAGCTGCGCTTTGATGGTTAAACATGAAGATTTAAGTCATGGGAGGATAGACACTTTGATTTAATTTTATTTTTCTTACCTCTGCATAAGAACCTTCATCAAACAATAATCAGTGATAACCTAGGCATCACCAAGCAGACAGAGCAGTTTGTGGAGCAATGGAGACACCAAGGAAGTTCTCAATCACAGCTCAGCGACCTTTAGTATGGCTGCTGTGGTGCAGCCCTCCCTTTAGCAGCACTGGAAAAATGCTACTGAGAACAGAAGGTTTCAGAGAAGGGAAAGTCAATCATAGCTCTTGTTCATTCTACTTAAAGATGATAAAGCAGGTAAATAACCCATGTGTTGCACAAAATTGAGTTTTGAGAATGAAAATAATGCCCAAGGTGAATTTGGGGCAGATGGGATTGTGACAAAATCAGCTGACAAAAGGTGACTTCATAGAATTACAGACTTGATCACTTTGGATCACTTCTGTAAGTCTTTAGTTTGTAGCACCCAAATTGCAGGGTTTTGTCTTCAGCCTTAAATTGCTCATAAATCAAAAATTTGACACGCTCTATTTCCATTGCCTTTCTCAATTCCTCATTTAAAACTATAGCTTTTATACATTTAATTTTATATGGGGCCTGTGCTTTATGATGTCATATAAGGTAATTTCTACTCTTTCTGCCCAGTTTCTGTCAGAGTTTCCTTAATGTGCAGTTCCATGTGCTGCAGATACAATTAGAGCTGCCAGAGCTGTATCTCCCTGTTGCTAACGTGGTTGAGCTGCACATAAAGTCATCTTGCTGGGGCTCAAAGACCAGGGGGTTTGCAGGGCTTACTCAGAGTCAGCTTGAACTTGGTGACTTCCAGGGATACTGGTGAATAAAATGTTTCTGCCAGGCAGATTAAATGTTTCTATTTTAGATTATGGAAGAGGAAAATAGTAGCTAGCCAAAGTTCTGTGCTTTAGTTTAATTGTAATTTATGTAATTAAATTAAATCATCTAGTGCCTTAGAGGTAGATTTCAAAAATTGATTTAAAATTAATAATAAAGTGCATTAGTAATTCTTACATTTAACCTAGTTTAGACTGTTCCATAACCCAAAACAAAAAGGATGGCTTATATGAAATTTTATCTTCTAAATTTTTCATTTCATCAAGTAGTCCTACATGTCTGTCTTTTTCTCTAGTCTGAAAACAGTATTTGGAATTCACCACTTCTGTGGGATGAAGGGGGGAGCTGAATTCTGAGTAGAACAGCAAATGTAACTACCTATATTCCTTTCTAACAAGGAGTACCCACTGCCCTGTAATTTGGAGAGGGATGTCCAAAGCTGTCTATAAACACTTAGTCATAAAATAGGAGTTCCAAACACAAAACCTTAAACTTTTCTTTGACAAGAATGCATCCGAATAAATCAATTAATAAACACATTTAGTACTCCAAGCTCTCCTAGCAGTCATGCCATTGTAATGTCTTGCTTCCTGCTCTTTCTGCTTGCACTCTCAGAACTTTCAGAGTACAGCTTTGACTTTCTACTGTAGCCTCTCAAGTTTGCCAGAATTTCTGAACTGTAGTCATCTTTGTAGCTGCAATCATGGCAACGTCTCTTGTCTTGTGCTCCCCTGAGAGTGCCTCTTATTGGGATTCTTGGAAAATAAATCAGTGACTGTTTCAGCCCACGTTCTAGTGAGTGGCCGACCTCTGTATCCCTTTGGATAGCTCTGTAGTGACTCACAAGTCTTGTCCAATCCTGGCTTTCTTAGCATTTTTCCATTCACTTCAGTTGCAGAGCAGTGTTTTTTCCTGCACTTCAGCTCTAAGAATATAAGGGAATTCTATTTAGCATACATTATCTCAGCTGACTAAATCTCTGCCTCTTACTGGGTTCTTCACGTGGCAGTTCATTTCCTTTTCCCTGCCATGAGCTTCTGGGGTCGAGCACTGAGCAAGCCAGGCGGGCATCTCCTGGCTGGCCCTTGGCTCTGTGTGCCAGCAGTGGGACCTTCTTCTAGCACTCCACAGACTGCTGCCATGCTCAGCCTGATTTAATTTATCCATTCCCACAGATTTCATTTTGAAAAAGAAATCTGGCCATGCTGATATGTGGAACAATGTGTTGACAAAACCTCTGCGTTGACCAAAACCCCAACAAACCCTCTGGGAAGTTACTGATCTGTTTGCAAAAATGGACAACCCAAGTAAAGTATGCAGCCAGGACATAAGATTTTTAAAGGTACAAAACCCTACCAGGAATTAGACTGAGCATTTCCAGTAACAACCAGTTACAGAAAATGATGTTCCATTACATGTACTCCCTCAGCACAGGTAATGAGACCTTGGGGGCTGTGGGTTCACCACGACCAGGTTTCTGTAACTAGGAAACCATGGCATCAGTGTTGGCTCCCCACATTTTGGGGAGGTAATGGATTTCAGTAATCTGCTTCTATAAGAAAGCTTTGTCCAGTCCATCAACAGAGTTCTTTTCAGAGCTTTCATAAACTCTATCTCAGTTTACAATACCTTGTAATTTACTCTATCAAACAGCATGATTTCTTGTAAGAAGTAAAACTGAATGTTGTGATATTTCATAAGCTATGAAAATATATAATTTTATTTGGTTTTTTTCTAGTTTTGGGAATTTATCATAAGCGCCTTGCTTTGGCAGACAAGCAACCTGAGATTTAGAATCATGGGACGATTAAACCCTGGTTGTTGGAAGTATTTATTCATCTTAGGATTCATGTCAGATGTCTAAGGGCAGATCTAAAAGGCATTTAAACAGCCAACAAAATGCTATTTTTGAATGTTTTTTTTCTGCTCCCTCTGAAAGACTTTATAAAGTGGACAGTGTCAATTTTAAATTTGTTCTGGTTTTGAACACAGCATGAGTGCAGTTGTTCAGGCTGTGCCAGTCCCCTGCTCTTGCACAGAACCTGCCTGGCTCTGTGTGGGTAGTCAGGCTGTACCTGGGGTAACATTGATGTCAGCTTTGGGGTTTAGTCCTTAACTATTTCTGGCCATAGCCCAGCCTCAGTTGCTGGGCTGTCCTGTCCATATTGCAGACAAAATCCTGTCAAATTAAGCCAGATTTTAGACCGTACCACGTTCCATGTAAAACACAATATCCATCTGCTGTGACAAAGTTTAGCAATCACAATGATGTATCTATTGTGTGGTATAAAAGAAGCAGGTCTCCTGATCTGAGTCCTGAAAATGGTCTGTATGCATAAACATGTTTATGAAACAGTCATTACAGAGGGGAAGGCTCAGTTGTTTGAAAACAAAATGTATATTTTTTTTAAAATACAATGTTGTAACTGGAAATTTTTATCAGCAGATTTGATCTACTTGGCAAGAAAGACCCATTTTGATAAAAAAAGATTGGATCTGAGTGATGGAATCTTTATTCTAAGGAGAGATTGTATGCAGTAAGTAGCAGAAATGTTTTGTGATTCTTATTATATTCTTAAATATTTAAGACTCCAGCATACTGTGCAGTAGAAATGATTTTATTGAGGTTGAGTTAATGATGCCTAATACTGCCAGCTTCTGCAATGGCTAGAGCTCAATTTCTGCAAAAGGTTATCTGCCTTACACTGTTAGTATTAATTTGTCTTTCCCCCACACACCTTTTCCAGTTAAAATTACCTCCTTTAACTCATTTAACAAAATACGGCTACACTGAGCTGAATCCAAGGGCATTGATTCTGTATTGAGGGTACCTACTGCATTCTTCCAACTTCCACTTCCATGTGGTGGGTGAAAGAGAAGAGGTGCTGATCTCAATTGAAAACAGCTCTCAAAGGTGCTTAAAAATAAAGATCTGAACGTTAGATTACAGATATAAAGCTGCATTTCATTATCACAGCCAGCATTGCATTCATATTAAATGGAGCTTTCTGTGCTAAACCCCACCCTTTTAAAATCTGTCCTTTTTTAAACACTAGAGGTTACTTGAGACATTGGTTTTTTTTTTCAAATAGGGTAATGTCTAGCAAACCTATGCCTGAAAGGTGTGTCTTTTTAAGAATTATTAACTGCTGAGAAAAGACATAGCAACCAATAATTGCAAAATGTCAATTAAAATGTTGCCTTTAACATCTGCAACTGATTACATTTTTCACAGCAGCCAAGAAATAGGTGCTCACTTGTTTAGCAAAAAGAAATTTTAATGACAGCTCTGAATCATCCAGGTTGCTAAGAGGTTAATTCACAAACCAGGTGGTACTAGGTGGAGTTGCAAAAGTGTGCCAGGCACTGGAGGAGCTTTTCACAAGCAGTCAGGAGAAACCTTCTCCAGTAGCAGATGTGTCAGCAGGAGGGTCATGGTAGGTGAATTGTAGCCTTCATAAAGAGCTTGGGGAAGTAACCCTTTAATGTACTGTCTTTGACCTGGACTTCTAAAGGTGCAAAAGTTAAAGAAAAAAAAAATTAATCAACTGCCAGTGGGGGGAGTTGATATCTTTGTGTTCCTGAGAAGTGATTCAGGTAGCTCCATTTTTTATGTACTTGACTTGCTTTAAAAACAGCAACAACAAAAAACCCCAACAAACCAAAATTGTGCACCAAACCCCATCCCCCCCAAAATCCAAAAAACCCCCCACCTGAATATATATATATATATATATATCTGTTAACCAGATTTTTGTGATGTTTGCCCTCATAGAGCTTATTTGTGACAGAGTATCTGCAGTTTCAAATCTTGCCCACATATATTTTCCAGAAAAAAATGTACATTGATAGATATTAACTAGAACAGTAATAGAAATTGCTAAAACATTTCCTTTTATCTTTTTGAAATAACCGTAAAGAGCTTTTTTCTGTAAAATTCTACTTTTTTTTCGGTGGGATTTCTGCTTATGTGGTAGCACTTGACCACTTGGTAAAAATTACCAAATGCTCTACATTCCAGAAATCTAGAGGAATGTGGGTGGTGTTGCCACCAAGTCAAGAGAACTGAAAATATCAGTTCTGACCTTGTCTATCTTTATGAGAACCAACAGAACTCTTCAGAGATGCCAGTTTACTGCTGTGGTAAATCTCGAGGAGGGGAATTTTTATTGTTTTCTGTTAAAGATTTTAAGAACAGGGCCTTGCAGGTCAATTCATGAGTTTGTGAATAAGAGATGTGACACAAAAAAATCCCACAGGTAAATTCCCTGTGCCCCTGGGGCTGGTAAATCATCCAGTATTTAGAACACTAAGGGATCAGTGGTAAAAACTGTAAAATCAGTAACTAGCAGAAATTTTTTTATATGTGCCACCATTTGTGGCACAAAAAATGTCACCAGTGTTTGAAGGGTTATCTACAATGCCTCTTTGAGTTTCTTTGTGCAGGCCTGTGTGGTGTCACTGAACTGCAACTACCCAACAAAATTGATTTTACAGGTGGGATATTTTGGATGAAAATGACGTACCTGTTTACATAAAGACATAATTGGGCATTTTATATGAGCAGTATCTAAGAATGGTTGTGTTTTATTAATTTGGAAAACAGTAAAGCTTGCACAAATTATTTGCATTAGCCTTTGAAGTCTGTTGTCTTAACATCTTGAATTCTGCTTTGGCTTCCTGGCTTTGTGAGAGAGATGCTCTCTGGAATGATTAAAGAATGGAAGCAACTACACTTGAGCCCCTGGATACAGTGATGCAGGCTTTGGTACATGGTTGTTATGGCTTCCACAAAAACTGCAATTTAAAGTTGGCCAGAACGAAGAAATCTTGCTTGTAACACCAGTCATAGTAACACAGTCCTTGCAAGTTCTGCTTGCTCAAAAACTTGCAGAGTGAAAATGGTATGAATTTGTTCTGTTTCTACAAAATAGAGCAAGAAAAAGCTAAACTTGATGCTCATAAAGTTCGATATTGTGTTTTTTTGTTCCCTCTCTCCTCTCATAGGAATTTAATAGGCACTTAAGGCATTGCAGTAAGTCACTGCAGGTTTGATGCTCTTCCATGCTGCGTAGATGTGTGGGGTTTTTTCTTAGCTGTCATTCTCATCAGGTAGTTTGGACTCTTTACTAAGTTATGTAGCAGAGGAGAAAAGAGAAAAAAAAGTTGGGTTTTTTTCCCCACATTTCCTCCATATTTGTTAGACTATAATTTGCACATTCTTTCACAAAATGTTTTATTGAAAAGTCATATAAAACATGATTTTTTGGTTTTGGGAAATTGTATTCTAAAAAAAATTAAGGTTTTGCTGTTTTAAGTGAATGACTTATTTCTAAAGCACTTCTGAATTCTTCTGGGTTTTATGAGGAAGGTTTTCACAGCTGTATAGTGAGGTATTCCCATTCAAATTCAGGTGTAGTTGAACACTGAACCCCTATTCTTTGAAAACTTCCCAGAGTACATTTGAGTATTGGGAAAGGGCTGCATGGCTCCCTGCAAGCTTGTGCAGTGACTGAAACATTTAGAAAGCAGCTTAGTTTGTGGCTTCTAAAATCACTGTTTGTGAAAATGAATAATAAAATGTGGTGAAGGAACTATTTTAAGAATTACACTGATGAAAAATTGAGACAACTTGTAAAGAGAGCAACAGCCAAAAAAACCCTAAGCAACAACAAAATTCCAAACCAACAGAACTGCTGATATCAGTGTTCTGTGGTTTAAAAAAAGAATAAATGTGTGCACCCCACACCCCTAAAAAACCCAACCCAAAACCAACTCAAACCTGAGGTTCTATAGTGTTGTAAACCCATGATATGCTATTGTTAATGTGAAAACTTGAAGTGACCAAATCATGCGTTCATTCAGTTTAATAAATGCATAAGCCAACAGAATATCCTTCTTAAAACTCTGAGGTACAATTGCTCTTCTCAGATGAGACTGAAAAAACAAAAATTTTGCCTGTTTAATAAGGGTTTTGTTTTCCCAGTGGGTTAAAGTGTGAACAGACTATTTCCCTGAACATCCTTGGAAAAGTGAAATTTAATATCTATTCTAGAGTGTATTTTTGGGGTGAAGAAGTTTCATAAATACTCCATGCCTGTAGGACAAGAACACTGTAAAATTAGAAAGGTGGAGAGGGGAATGCAGAGGTGAGCACAATGCCAAACCCCAGAGAAGCAGTGCTTCCCCACACCCCTTCCTGGCAGTGCTGTGGGAGCTGCTGTCACCTTGAGGTGCTTATTGCTTCCTGGGTGACATTTGCTGACAACTAACTTTGCACTCATCAGAAGAAAGTTTTTTAAAAGGCACTTGTAAATTACTCTAGTTCCCTTCTTATATAGTATGTATTAGTAATCTAACTCTCAGAGTTAAACTGGGAATTAAGTGCCTTTGGTGTAATGCATTGAAAACCCATATGGGCAGTGGTCTCAGGGTTTGCTGATGCCTGGCACTTTGCCCTGGCTCATGTTTCCACAGATACTCTAGAGATGAGTAAAAGGACACTTTTCCTGCAGTCTGTAAAAAGCTGATGGAGCATTGCTTTGGTATGAAAGACAAAGACCTGCCTATGAATTATGCAGTGGAAACTATAAGGGAGAAATTAATACTGTAGCTATGGCTCTCCTTCTGCTGGGTCTTGGCAGTAGTTCCAGGTTATTCCTGTGCACAAGTGCTGTGTGCTACTGACGGAGGGGAAACTTCAAGGCTCCATGCAGGTCTGGAAAATTGCTTTAGAAAAATTCATGTCAGACCAAGTAAAACAGTAATGCAAGAACTGTGACAGGAACAGCAAAAACATTTGCAGTGTCTGCCTGCCTGGTCCTCTCTTGCTACTCTTCCCTTTCGCTCCTGAGCACCTGATAGCAGTCAGTACTTNAAAAATGAACAACAAAAACCTCCAGAAATTAAGATGAACAGTTTCCACAGAAAGTAAGAGTAGAGTTTAAAAGTGAGGCATGGAGAGGACTTTGACAATTGCTGTCCTGAACTCCTTAATGCTTTATCTGAACTTCTGTCTGAGTTTTTGTTCAGCAGTTTGGGCAAAGATTGATTTATGACACACACAGTTTTCATCTAAAGCTGCACTCAAGTCATGAATGGGTAGGATAGGATTTGCTTTTGTGATGGCATTATAAAAATAGCACTGTCTGGAAGCAATTTGAAGAGTCCCTGCAACATGAACAGCACACTATAAAGGCTTTCTGATTTATAAAATATTTTCTATGCCATCAGACTTAACTCTTTGGTGACTGTAGAGATGTAGCAGTTGACAAAATACATACAGTGATGTGCTCCAGCAGGAGACAAGCCACAAAGGACATAAAGTTAAGATATTATAAAGTCAGAGATACAGATATTCCAAGGAAGTGAGGATAAATTATTCATCTAAGTAGCATGCTGCAGATTAAATGTCCTAAATATTTGTGGGGTTTTACTAAATATTATATAAATATCATATTTACATAGATGCATAGCATTGAAATACATGTGTGTTTCATGCTTTAGGTACATTTTTCATGAATATTAACTGGATTTGCAGTCCAGAAAATATTTGGACTTAAACTGTTCACAAACACTGTCCCATGGGCACTTTCTTTAGAGAGAGCTTTTATGTGGGTTGGAAATGCCTTGCTGTTTATACATACGTGCATACACAGTATGGGAATTACAGGTGGGTATGTAAAACAGCATCTGCAAGTGGTTTGTGGCCAGCTCGAGCTGCAAACTTCTGTCTGTGCCCAGGGATGTCACTTCTCGTAACAACACTGAAAGGACTTTCCTCTAAAACTTTGGTTTCTCAATTGCATTTTTAATATAAATAAAAGATGTGTCTTGCCTGGAAGTAGCTGATAGGATTATTATTCTTAGCTTCATGTTGTCTGAGCTGCTCCTGAATTGAATTGAAGTCCACTTCAATTTCCTTTGTAGCTCTTAAAGAAAAGTGAACTGTTGGTTTGCGTTTCCTTAAATTTCTGTGTGAACTGTGCCAGCTGAGGAGATGATTGCTGAATATTGCAGTTGCCCCAGGCAGCTGAGGCCACTGCCTCAGCAATCATCCCAAGCCAAGTCATTTGTCTCTGTGGTCAGTGAGCTATGGCTTATTTCTCTTTTCCAGTGTATTTTGGACGTTAACATACAGCTTTTTCTATTCTTTTTTCCTCAAAGAATCATGAATTGCAGTGTTACTGTGCTGAGGAAAAGAATGGCTGGTGTCCTACTAAAGGCCTGGGGGCTGAGGCAGGCAGGGCCAGTGTGAGGAAGGGGAGCTGCTGCAATGCAAGTGCTCCAGACAGCATAGCACAGAGAGGGCTTGGATGAAGAGAAGTTTACTGCATGTCTGCATAATCTACATTGAGGAGGACATCTTTCTCTATTGAGATGTTGTTTTCCCATGTGATTGGATAGATTATCTTCTCAGGCTGAAAAGCAGAAGGCAGAAAAATGCAGTGTATTAGAGCAAGCCAGAGGTTTCAGATTCTATGAGCAGGGAAACACATTTCTGGAGGAGCATATCTTATTGCATAATCTCTGCTTAGCAGCTAAAGCAAGCGCTTTCTCCAGGCTAACACCCACTCATGACATGCCTTTTGCTCCAATCTGAGAAGCTCATGAAATAACCATTTACTTTGTACAAGTTTTCCATGTGAGCTGAAAGAATAGCCCAGCTTTATGATTGCAGCTATTACTTTCATCCAGTGTCAAAGCTGAGTTCCAAAAAGGTCTGTGTTTAGTCTCCAACGAATGAAAAAAAAGTTCCCTGCTCCTACTGAAAACTCTCTCATCTTTTCCAAATAGTTTCTGTGTGAAACAGAAGATGTGTCTGAGCAGCAGAGGTGGCAGCAGTTATGCTATGCTTTGGCTACAACGGGAATTTGCAGAGAAGTTCTCTTTGTCTGGAATCCAGGCTGAACATCCCTTCACTTAAGTAACATGCCCATGAAAAGGCAGGACAACAGAAGGAAACCATGTCCCCTGTGTCTGTGCTCCCTGCTTAGGCATGCACACGAGCAAAGTCCTAAAGGAACAAAGGCTGAGTGAACTTCAAAGTGCTTTCCATTCATGAAATGTTTTTTGCTTTATGTAGTAGCTGTTCCTCTTTATTTATATACCACTAAACCACTTGGTGGAGGATATTTAATTAGGAAAAAAAATATTGCACCTTAAGTTTTGATTTTTATTTTGAATTAGTTTCTAAGGTTAGAAGTGCAGGCATTTTAGAATAATGATTCTCTAGAGCTTTAAAGAAATATTAATTCAGTGGGTTTTTTTGTTATTTGAAAGTAGTAATGAGAATTGCCATATGGTTGTGAAAAGATTTTTAGGTTATTCCAATCTAAAAACTGGAATCAAAACTGCATTGTGTCCTTACTGTTCTTCATACTTGTACAGGAGCAGTTTATGAAGCTGTTGTCTTAGAGCGGTGGGAGTTTTACACAGACCTCCACCAGGTAGAAACAGGTCTGCAAAGAGCAGAGCAGAGGAAATCAGTCTCTGACTGCTCAGTGCTGTTTAACAGCTTTAGCATATGACATGCAAGCTCTCCCTCTGCGTTTCAGAAGAGAGGAGCTGGTTACAGCAGTGCCCTGGCCAGATTCCAGCAGGGAACTCCAGAGCTCCATCTGCCAACTCCCTCCCGCAGTTACAGACGGGTAGCTCTTGCCTGAATAAAGCATCCACCCACTGCAGACTCTCTCCTGTGCACAGTTTAAGTGTCTTCATGCCTATGTCTAAATAATCTTCTTGTTGTGATAACACGGCAGCTTCTCATTGTTGTGTGTTACATGGCATGGGTGTTTGACCCTTGCCAAATTCTCTGAAATGCTGAATTATTTTCTTTTTTTTTTCCTCATCTTTGGGCAGGATTTTGGCTTTAGAGAATTTTTTTTGCTCTCTATCAAGTTCAATACTGAAGAGGAAATTGGCAGAAATTTCTTTTGTAAAAATGTCTAGAAGTATCAAGTACAAATGAAGTACTATTATATAGGAGCTGGCAATCTCTGTGAGGGAAGGCAGAGAAGGCCTGGCATCTCTCAGCCTGAGGATACTGGAAGGAGGGAAACTTCTCTCTCCATCCAAAAGTAGGATTTAGGTTTTGCAGCAGACTTGGACTTTTGAAGACATGCTTCAAAGAAGCAGTCACTGTAGTTTTACCTCCAGGAAATCTACATTGCTTGTCATGCCCAAACCAAGATGTGAGTCTTTAGCAGGATGCGACTGAGCATCTTTTCCAGCCATGGATCTTGTCTTTGCTTATTCTAAACTGGCTCCTTTGAACATGAGATAATAAGAAAGAAACTATTCAACAGCCTCCCAGAAAGGAAAATGTTTGTTTTAGTCAAAAGAGAAAAAGAGATGCAGTTCAACAGAGGCTCCTGATTTGAAACACATTTGCTGAGAGTGGCACAAGGCAGTGTTAGTCTGACACGATGAACATCCTGGGCCAACAGCTGCTTTGCCTTTTCATTTTTGCTGTCTGCAAATCAAAGAATTTAAGTCAATTTACCCTGAGCATAAGTGTTATGTATATGGTGCATACAGGCATTTTCTGACTTCAAAATAAGTAAAAAAAATCTTTATTTGATGCTGAAAGTATATTTAAGTGTACTGTTTGAATGTATGTTTCTACTGCTACAGAAAAATAACATTTATAGAACCATTGCCATGCTGCTGCTTCGAGTCTTTGTAGCTGGATGTGAGGGAAAATGAAGTTCCTTATCTCTAGTTCTCAATAGATTTTGTTTTCCCATTTCCCTAAGGTTTAAGAAAGCAATTGCTCTTTGGCAGTCAAATTTGCAAACAGATTTCTTTGGCATATATGCTTCTGGCATAGCTGTATGTTGATAATCAATTTTACAACAGAATGAAAATAAGAGATAGATGATGTTAATTTAATATTTCCTTGATAATAAAAGGGTTATTCAGCATGTATTTTTGTACCCTAGCCCCAGACTTATGTTAATTGTTGCTAGACTCCTGCAGAATGCAATTATTTAAAAATTCTTGTCAGTGTCAGAAAAATGGACACTAGTTAAAAATCTGGGCATATCAGATGCAAGAAGAACTTTCACAGTGACAAGATTTCACCCTTGGATTATGCTGAGAGTTCTCACTCAAGAGATGCCTGAAAGCTTAAGCAATTTTTTTTTTCCTACTGGGAAATAAGAAGTTGTTTCAGGCTTATGTCAGAATCCATCTGAGTGGGTATGGAAGCAGGCAAGTTCCAAAATCACTTTAAATTAAAAATCAGGCCAATGATAGTTTAAGTCCCCTGCAAGCAAAAATTTCTCAGTATCCAAATATAGCTTTAAAATACATGGCCCCAAGGAAGGATTAGTACCATCTTATGATAAATATGATTAAATAGAAGACTCTATTTGAAGTTCCTCTGGAATTTGCCACTCCTATATTTGTACACCTTTAGCTACTCCTGGAGGAAAGTGAGTGAAAGGAATTTTCCTGGGATTTGTGTTTGAAAACTTCTTTTCTAAGAGCCAAGCAGTCTTAAATTATTCTAAAATTTATCTGGAATACGAGAATGTGAGTCTATGCTCTTTTTTTGTATTTTATCATATTGCTTATAAACAAAATATAGTAACATTTCAGCAACAAACACAGAGAAGCTGTCAGTCTTGTAATGCAATAGAAGGTTTGGTGAACTATTGAGTGAATAATTTCTATTCTAAATGTTTAGTAAAATGAGTGTGAAGAATACACAGATTGAATTCCCATTCTGAAATGGAATTTTGTGGTGAAGGGAAGCAAAAAAAAACAACATACAAGGGCTATCCTCTAAGCAACAATCACAGAGTAAAAGTATGAAAAAAAAAGAATTCTAAAATGTGTCAGTTTAATCTCCAGGTTTTGTAAGATGTAGCAGGCTGTGGATCAGGGTCTTGGCAGAAAATGAATGCATTTAAAACTTAACGTGAAAATACGGGAGGGTGTGACTCAGGCAATGAATGTTCTGGGAGTTGTGTCCTGTGGTGTTTTGGTAGATGATGGAACCATGTGGCTCAAGGGATCTTCTCCCTCCCTCATTTGGGTGATTCCTCATATCCCCAGGACTTTTGTCTGAGCAATTATTGTCATGGAAATCACCAGGTGAGCAGTAAATGATTGGTACCACAGTGGAATTCTTTGGTACAGAGGTGGAATTTTTGTGCCTGCTAAAGCTGTTGTCGCCATAGGCACACTTAGGGACATCAGGAGGTTGCAAGTGTTTCCTTGCTGGATGCTGCCCTCATACTTCATTCTGTTTGTATGGATTCTGTAGGTCTGTATAAATATGTGTGTGTAGAGTGTATATATTCATGTAGAGCGAGCAAATTTTTGTGAATGGAAAATTCTAATTTGGCAGCATATCAGGCAAAATGATTGGGAATTAAGGGGATTCTGTCAGGACAGTAAGGCCTCAGATTTTTTCTTTTTTTAAATTTAACCAGACATAATACTTGTGAGATGTGTCATGTTGATAATACTGAAAAATAAAATTTATCTTTTATGAGAACAGACTCAGTTTGAACAGGTATAGATCAAGCTGTTAATTTACTCACCCTAATTCAGAGAGACAACTTTAAAGCATGTTTCAGCCTCCAGGGCATCTTTTGATGGATAGTTATGACAGTTTATGTACTAATAACACTTGTTCACTAGAAAATAATTTTGAAACCATAGATCACCTATGTAGTAATCCCACAATTTGACTATCAGTCATTGTTGGAGTCAACTACATTTGAGTCACAAGCCTACCAGTCAAAATATTTATGTTTCTTTATGAACTTTCTGGATCCCCTTGTCTCCCCAGAATTCCTTTATTTAGGCACCTAAGTAAGCTGATGTTTATTTTGACACAATTAGGGTAAATAATATTTGTAACTTAGAAATTCAAAGTAATCTCGGGCAGGATTATGAGAGATGAAAGGTCAAGATGGTGTGTACAAGGTGGGTGGCTTTTACAAAATGGAGCAAATTCATTTAATAGCATACCTTTAAAAATTCATGACCTTAAAAATTCATTTATATTGCTGGTGTCTCCTTTGCAATGTAGGTAAATAGGCTGCCTTTGACAGCTGCAGACACCATAATAGCATACAGGCCTCATGTTTAATGTGGAAAGATTGAATAAAATTTGCAATTCTTTGACATTTCTGCTACTCTTAACACTATCATGAGTGCCTCTTCCCCCTTGACTGGCTACAGTGTTCATTTTTTACAGTGGAAAACCATGGCTGATGGTGAATCATCAGACCAGCAACTCTGGCCTAGTCTGTAATGATGTAAGTGGTAGTCAGATGCATGTGAAAGGCAGTCATTATCTGAAGCAATGCTGAAATTACAATATTCTAGACCAAAAAAAAAAATAAAAAATCAGATGCCACAGTAAAAAAGTTGCATTGTGAGCAGGATAGTTAGGTTACTCAGGATACTGTGAAAATTATCACAGAATGATGGGTCATTTCTTGTTTGAAGCAGACAGGGTTGTTCATATATAAGACTGCTGAGGAACTATTGACATGATATCTCATATTTGCCCTTTGATTTTACTAGCACGTGCTATATTGCTGTGTAGTTAACTTTTAAGTTGCAGTTTTAGATGTGTTCCTGATGTGTTAAGTTTAGAGTGATCTGTATTTAGCAAGTGCAATGGTTTTCAGGATAGTATTGCTCAAATGTTTTTTTGTATATTACTCTGTCAAAATGCAGGGCTTGAAACAGGGTTGTGCAGAATTCAGAATTCAGTGCTTGGTGAATGGAAGTTCATTGTTAGCACCCTAAAACGGCAGCAGGTCCATGAGCACTGAAGAGTCACAGCCTATATATTTTTAAACAATGGTGAACACTTTAAATGGACCACATTTAAACATTTTACTGTCAGGGACATCCTATTAATACTTTAATTAAGAACTGTTCTTAGTCTGCTCCTCAAATGCTTTTTAGACTCAAACTAGAAACACAAAGTGCTTTGATACACTGTTAAATGACTTATGCTTTCTGTTGAGTCACATCCTGCCCCTTTCTTAAAGGAAATGAACATTGGAGACATTAGATTTTATGCTAGCAATGTTTAATGTGAAACACTTGGCCCTAGCAGACCTCATTTTCTTGCTCATGCTGATTTTGCAGATTGGTAACTACACTTATTTCAGTGGCGCTAGTGAGATTTCATCTTGGAGAGCAAAGCTGTGTTCACAAAGGGAAAAATCCAATTTTCAAAATGCATTAACAATGGCTTTGAGAAAAGCAAGAGTTTTCCATTTTCTACTCTATATGAAGATATCCATAATTTCTACACTAAGCTCCATATGCTAGCTGGGAAAGGCAGTATGAATTCATTAATGCCTGGGTAGAGAAGGTTGTTCTCAAAAAAGAGCTTGAAACAAATAATTGTAGTATTATTTTATTTTATTGGCATTGGTAATTAGGCACAACAATTGCTGTGAAGTTCCATAGGTGTTTTAGAGAAAGAAATAAAATTAAATTATATATTTTCTGTGTCTCTGTAAATTTTTCTGCAGAGATCTGTTTTTTTAATGAGACAGAGCTAACAATTTTTCTATCATTAACCAGACCAGAATGTCACTTTGCAAGATGACTTTTAGTTAAACTCCTGAATGGCTTCATGACTGACTTGAGATTTCAATTAACTTTTGTTACATGGAGTAAAATGTTGTTAATAGCCAAGGGAACAGTGAGTTAACATTGTAACACAGATGTCTTGCTCAAATGCAGAATTAAACATGGGAAATGTTAATACTGCAGTGGTCTGTGAAGTGAGTATTTATGGTTGATCTGTACTGATAAAAGTAGTAATCCAAAAAAAAAAAAAAAAGATGGGAAGGAGAGGTGCAGTTTTAGGGAGTTTGATGACAGATGCCTTGAAGGTGGAGAGATGCTCCCTTATTTTGGAGAAATTGTTGTAAGCACCCAGAAAAGTCTGCTCCAGAAGCAGCACAGGAGAAAGAGTCAGCTGAGTGTGCCCAGTTTGTGGCAGCTGACAGGCAGGAGGTGACAAGGCTCTGCTTCCTTCTGGCAGCAGGACAAGGCTCTCTAGCTCCTCCAGAGAAAGGGGCCGTTCCCAGGAGTTTGTTCCAAACTTTTCATTCTGGTCATAGTGCAGTATTTCCCTTTGAGTTCAGGTTTTAAACTCTTGAATGAATTTTTTAACAGTTTTGAGACTTTGGACACATAATTTAGAGTTTATACCAACTTGCTTTTCAAAGATATGTATGAGGTTGAGCTCTTTGCCCATGTTTGTTCAGCAAAGGTATTTTATCAATTAGGCTATGAAATATGACTGCCACACCTAGGTTAAAATTTTCTAGGTATTTTTAAAGTGAAGAGGCATGCAAAAAAGAAACTATTCTAATTTCTTTGTTCAGAGAATCATAGAATGGTTTGGGTTGGAAGGGACCTTAAATGTCATATTGTTCCAACTCCTCTGCCATGGGCAGGGACACCTTCCACTAGACCAGATTGCTCTAAGTTCCATCCAACCTGGCCTTGAACACTTTCAGGGATGGGGCATCGACAGATTGATGCCTGAAACCTGGGCTTAGAATTGAAAGCCACACACACGGTTAGAGGGGAAAAAGGGGTTTTACCTTGGTTTATTGAGATCAGGTAGAAACACTTCTGCAGCAGTGCTCCCCCTGGGTCGACGCATGGGACCAACAACCGGCCCCCCAGCCCTCCCCGTATTATATCATAGATCATGGATATTAGCATACCTATCACAGGCCCCCCAGTGGGAGGCTGAGAGAACCTCCCCACGTGGGGCACGCTCCCCTCCCCACCCCCCCTGGGGTAGGGTTCCCATAGTTTACAGAACATGTTCTGGAGAGGGCCTTGGGCCTTGGGCCCTGACGCCTAAGTTTCATGGAAAGTGGGGATGTTTAGTCTCTGGGCCTAAGCTAGTTATCAAACTAGAAACCTACAGGAATGTGGGCCAAAAGCCCCTAGAATGTCTAAGGCTACACAAAGGCATATATGAAAAAGGGGATATGAAAGAAATATATGAAAAGTAAAAATCCATCAGGCATCAGATTATCTGGGCAACCTGTGCCAGGGCATAAACCACCCTCGCGATAAAGAATTTCTTCCTAATACCTAAGCTAAACCTGCCCTCCTTCAGTTTGAATCCATCTCCCATTGTCCTGTAACTAAATGCCCTGGTTTTTTTTCCTATACTAAGGTGGAAACCATATTTATAAATCTTAGAAAGTTACGTATCTAAAGCAGCAGATTTCAAAAAGTACCATCTGCAATGTTTCTTGAAAACATATTTGAAAGGTAAGGCGAAGGAACTGTTCTTTAAAGAAAAAAGGAATATTTTAGAACGTCTGGGGCTGCACATATTCAAAATAAGGTGGTTCTTTCCTCATCTTTTTCTTCCTCATTTCCTTCACTTGAACATAGTTGTGGAGAAGCTTAACCACTCTGGAATACCAGACTACTCTGGTAGGAACCTAAATGATGACAGATGCAGCTATTTTGGGGACTGAAAACTGCTAATCCATGTAATTGTAAAAACACATGAAACTCCATAATGCCTTTTTTGTACACGGAGATGAAGATGTCCACTTGCACTTGTCTTTGAGCTTAATCTTAACAACTCAGGGCAATCGGACTTCCCAAGAAACTGCAGTACCTCAAAAATAGAGCACTTAAATCTGAATAGTGAAGTTATTTTGTCATAGCTTTCTTAAGTAGGGTTACAATTAGAAAAAAATGTTTACTGAGGTGGAAAAAGAATCTTTATGACCCTAATGAACTAGCTTGGTCTGTTTTTCTGAAATGCAAACAAAACAGCATCTTTACGTGATTTACTATTCAACAATGTTTGATTGTACACCAGAGGAAGTAGCTTGATTGAACAGAAAACCTGGGCACATAAAGGGGCTGTTCTGCTTACCATTCCCCACTTGCTATGCAGAACTAATGTTTTGTTAAAAAAGGAATATTGAGATGTTTGTGGATTAATGTGAGTTTCCATATGACTTGTCTCAGATTCGGCACTTGGCACAAGGTAATTTCTAGCTGCCTTTTCTTTTTCCTCTCAGCTTCCAACCCTCATTTGAGATTACTTCAGGATTGGTTGAAACAGAGAATGTTGAAACAGACTACAAGTGTATAGGGGAATTTTCAAAATCTCTTTTTGATTTTTTTAATGGGTTAAAAGGCACACTTGTAAAATTATTTGAAAATTAAGTAAGGGGAAAACCAGATTCATCTTCTCCATCTGTATTTGCTTTGTAGAACAGTTGGCTTTTTTCTTTTGTGGTTTTTTTTTTGTTTTGTTTTTTTTTTTTTTTTTTGTTTGTTTACCAGTGTCTGAATATCTAACCTTCCTTTTCTTCCTTTTGCAAAGCACATGTATGACAGAGGTATCTTGGATATCAGGAGATGTTTAAGCTGTAGGGGAGAAATGGCATTCAACTGACATTAGATTGTGTATAATCTTATTTGATTAGATATAACAATACATTAGATTGTATATGGTCTTAAGTATAAATACTTAAAACCAGCAAAACCCACTAAAACCTCATATCCTTCCAAATAGCCTTTTCATGTAGAGAGCTCAGTGGTTAAATTCATCATTCTCATGTTTTCCTCGGATGCTTTTTGCATGTCTTTAAACACAGTTAATAGCCTTGGGTAACATCATAGGATGGTTTGCAGTCAGCTCTGAGTTTTTCATGCTCAGACCTTCCCAGCACCTTTGCAGCCTGTTTTCATTTGTTTAGCTGCTGTTTGGTGGCAGCCCCACATGCCTACTGTTAGTTTCAAACCCTTGCACCTGGATTGTAAATGTTTGTTAACAACATTAGCAATGACTTGTGCCCTCGATTTGGATGCAATTAAAATATATATTTTTATATGTATTTCCTCGCTCTGTCTGTAAGGATCAAGATGTCTTTGAACTGTTCTATCATATAACCACCAACAATTTGTGGAGCTGCTGTTTCAGATCTCTGGACTTCTTGGCAGCCTGAGAGTCCCTGGTAGGCCATCAGTGGCTCAGGTAACTTCAGCATTTCCATAAACATATACAGAGATTTAATTTGTGTCATTGCTTTTTTGTAAAATGAAAGGGGTTTGTTTTGTAGAAAATCTGGAAATTCAAATTTTTACTTTTCTTGAGTAGAAGTAATTTCAATTTTTGTCTGACTAGAAATTTACTGCAATGGAGGATATTTTCTCTTAGATTTATTGTTGCAGCCTGTGCTGAAATTATATGGTCTTTTTAAATTAGTTTCTGCCTGAGCTTGAAATGTTAACTACTATGGCAAAACAGCTATCTCCAGGTTAAAAAGCACTTAAATACAACAGGGTGAGATTGATCAATTCAGATTGTGGCTTGGAAGCAACTGAATTCATAAAGAGTAAAAAGTAACTGGAAATCTCTTTTGTCTGCAGGATGTTAGCATGAAACGTGTGGCTCAGAAATCAGAGTTAGCAGGGAACAAAGAGTCCCCAGAGCATTTTATTTCAGACAGAGATCAATGCTTGATTCTCATTCTTTCTGTGGAATTCTACCCCACATAAATGATTTTCAAATATTAAAAACTCACTCCTCGATAGATTGAATTTTAAAATGTGCCATCATTTTTTTCTTAATACTGTGCAAACTAAGACATAAAGTTAGTGACTTGCAAAAGGGTAGTGAGCTCACAGGACAACCCAAAATAAAATCCTGGTGTACTGATAATTAATAGGTCTCTGTTTTCCTTGTGCTGTGATTGGATAGAGATGGTTGCACTATAACTGTACCTGTAAGTGAACTAACAAAAATCTGGATTTTTATCTTAATTTCTTTAGTTATTATTTATTACAACATTTAATGGCTTGGATCAAATATTCATAGCTAGTTCGTGAAAAAAAGTTGCTTGGATTAAAAAAAAAAAATGTTTTTCAACATTTGAACCCCACCTTTCTTGGTGTTGCAGTGTGATGTGAGATACTCCTATTTTATTAAGCTAGTATGGCCATTCCTGCATCTGTCAGAATAGTCATAAAGTTGTACAGAGTCCCCGTCTGTCCCACAGTTTAATGAAGTAAATCCTAATGTCTGCCCTGCTGAAAGTCAAAGAAGTTTTAAAACACTTCACAAGGAGCAAGAAAGATGAGTCAGCCATGATTCATTTAATTGTTTGGTCCTCCTTAGTCTTGTAGTATTTCACATCTCACTAACTGTATGGTCAAAATGTTGGCAACCCATCTAGCAGTAAGTGGAACAGGCAGTTTGTGCTTTCCCTGAAGTGAAAATCCAGCTGTGGTCCCTGAGGGTGTCAGTAGGCAGGTTTGCATTGGCCTCAGGTCTTAAATGGCAGAGTTTAAGATGCACTGCTGCTTGATGGCTGCATCACTGCAGTCAGAGGATCAATGTACTACTGTCTGCTCTGAAATGCCACTATTTTCTCTAGAAAATTTATTTAGAGTGTCCTGTTAGATGGCACACAGCTGTTTCCTTTTACTATGCGTGGCTGCACATGCGAAAAGGCATCTCTTCTATAAGCACAGGTTGGAAAAAATTCCATCAGAGAATCAAACTTGTCTAACCTGTGTAACTTGGACAAAGTTTTCCTTGGAAGCATAGATTCTTGAAATAATCAGTCAGTAATGGGTACAAATGAAATCTGAAGATCAGAACTGTAGAAAGGCCAGTTGACTTCCAGGTTAAAGATAAGGTGGATTGAAGTGACAGTCTATTTAACAACAATTAGTAATAACTGGGGAACAAGATGATCTACTGAAAAATATCTGTAAAGATACAAATAATATAAAAATAAATATAAGTAATATATATTAGGAATCCATTAGATAGATTTTCCAGAAAGAGAAATGACATCTGTTTTTACAGAATTATTTCATGCAGCAAACAACAGGACACAAATTCAGTGAAATGTCAGTGTAGAAAACAGCATTGCACAATTGCCACACTTTGTATTTACGTGACAGGCAGATAGATTTCTCTGCCTGGAAATGCCCTTTGTAATTGCTGTCCCTGTTTGTGCCACTCAGGTGACACACCTAGCAAAGGGGCAAACATAAAAAGGAAGCGTCCATAGGGAAGTTCTGCACAAAAGTTGGGTGTGCTGGTGGAAGAGCAGCCCACATTACACCCTATTATATGATGGTGGCAGGGCTGGATTGTTCATCCCTGATTTTAAAGGGCAAGAGTATCATTAAAGTGCATTTCTCCTTTCACTCTAAACACCATGAGGTAAAACTTAGGGCTGCTTGAAAAAGTTGTTTTTACTATCAATTAGACTTGCAATGACTGAAAATCATTAAAATTGCAGGCAACTGAATGGAAAGGCTTCCAAAGTAAAAAGCCAGTTGCTTGTTTTATACAGTTTCTCAACCTGTGTGTTTGCTGCTCACTTGAGAGCATCCACAGATGCTTGGGAATGCAGGAAATGATGCATAAATCATTACTGTAAGGTCAGTAAATTCACTACTGGAAGTTAAAAGTTACTTGTGTTCAGAGAGAAGCAGTAAAACCTTTTAAATAGAGGTTGTAGATTTCAAATAAAATTTGAGCAAACAGACAAATATTCTAATATGATATATGTGTTTCTACTTTGCTTTAATAATGGATAATTAAAATTTTAAGGGAAACTGTATCTTTGGCTCTTTGGTCTTTTCTGAAAATGAGAAGTATCACCATTAATGTGGAAACCACTTTTTCATGTTTTATGGGAAGATTTTACTCTCTGTGTTTCTACAGAGTGATGCTTCAGGTAAAGCTGTGACAGTCTGTGTCTGAAACTTGACTGCTCTCCTACTTTCCTGCCAGCAGCCCACACACTCCTGGCACTGTAGCTGCTCTCTGATCCTTAACCCCTCTTTTCTGGCTGGATCTGGTGTGCAGGCTCTTGGAGTGGGAAGGGAGCAGTAGCAGTGCAGAGGTGTCAGTCTCTCTGTACCCCCTACCTTCATCCCTGTCAGACACCCATGGTTGCCCACTGCTGTGGGAGTTGCCAGCAGGGCTGTAGCATGTTCCTGTCAGGCTAGATAGGTGTTTCACCATCAGGTATTCCCAGTGCTTTGGTGAAATGCATTGAGGCCAAATCAGCTTGTTCAAGGAGTTTCATTTATCACAAGTGCCCTTATTATCCCTCAGTTACCTGCCCCCATTGCTACGTAAAGCTCATTTCATTTCTGTATGGCAGAGCTGCCAGGACAAGGGCACAGTCTTGGGTAAGAGCTAAAACATTGGCTCAGAGAAGGAATTAAGAATTTGCTTTTTTCTCCTGTTTTCTGCTGTAGGACACCTACAAATCACAGCCTCAGAACTGGCATATCACAGCACTGTTCCCCTGCACACTGATGCACTCTGAGATCAACAATCTGATCAATCCTTCCAGCTCTGGGAGTATGAACGTTATATGGACACATGGATGCTTTTAGGCACACAAACAGATTTAATCATTTTCTTGTCTCTCTTCCTTGTAGTTATTTTGTACCTTTCTGCTTATTCTTTCACTTAATATTTATCTCAGATGTCTTCCTTAGTGCCTATGGTCGCCATCTGATTACCAAGGAATGGGGTTTGGGTGCTGAATCTTCTGGCTCCAAGTCTTCTTCCATCCCTAGCTCAAGTAAAAATGACAAATTTACAAAAGTAAACGCAATAGAAGCACTGAACAGTATTGAGGACAGGAGTAATTTTTTATAAAGAATGGTATGTGGGCAGGGTTTTTTTTTCTATTTCAAGACATGTAATCAATAGTGCTAGTTATCCCAAAATACTGTTTTTACATTTTGAGCTTGTCCATTCAGGAATGATAGTGTACTTAGTATGATGAATGGTCTTAGCTCCAATTTTTCCTACTGCTGGCCTGTTCTTTTAACTTTTCCTTGTTGGGTAATTTTTTAGTGTAATGGTCTATATTCACTTCTGGACCATCAAGTTCATTTATCAGGCAAATTCAGTATTTCAAGTTTTCCATATAGGCAAAATGATGAAACTCTCATCTCATCTGTTGACTTTGGCAAGTTTCAGTAAAGGCACTGCTGATATTGCATCTAAATCTGCATCTTGTGATCAGTCATGACATCCCATAATGTGGATTTTCCACTGGTTTCCAACATACCATCTGCAACCTTTTATATGCAGTTGTTATTGCTGTCTTTCCCTTTGCTAATTTGGTAATTTCAGATTTTTTAACTTTGCTATGCTATCTCCACATGGTAACTAAATAAATTTAAAAAACCTGAGGATTGTTATGGACACTGACTCCATCTAAGTCAAACTTTATTGTGGCTATTGGTATTTTCAGCTGTGGGGAGAAAAACAAAAATCCATGCCCATTTTCTTCTCTGATCTACTTACTGATAAGTGTGTGTGTATGTGAAGTTCAAATACTTTTATCCTGGACCCAAGGCACAGGTACTGAAGCATAAGAATAAAGGATGAAAGCAATTAGGGAATAAACACCATTGCATGGAAAAGTACCATTGCACAGTGTTATAAAGCAAGTTATGGAATTGGCACAAGTATGCAAGTATTTTCTAATCTAATTTTGAGTGGGTAAAAATATGCCATGCCCCAAATACAGAATTGTTTTTCCCATTAGCTAAACTTCAAGAGAAATAGGACCTCTTATAAAATCTATTTTTCAAAGGATGGCAACCTAGCACAAGGAGTGTCCACATAAATCACATTGTGTTTTCTCTCAACTTGGGCAGTTGTACATAAACTTGTACTCAAGCAATGTAATCTTTGTGCTGAGTCACTTTGGTTTAATGCTTGAAATGCCCATGGGAATCTCTCAGTTCACCAGCAGCCCCTGTGTCATAGTCTTTGAGGTGACATGATGTACCTCAGAGTGACATGTTCATCTGGGTGCAGTTGAAGAATTTTTAAGTGAGATATGATTTTCCTCTACAAAAGTAAAAGTACAAGGCGCCAGGTTTGTAATTACTTCAGTTGCTTTCAAGAAGTATTATTTTTCTCTTATCTTTTTCATGTCATCCAAAGATAAATAAGCTTTAAAGTCTCATTTTTAGCCATTATTAACACCTTGTAATTTAAACCATGAGGCTTTACTGTGGAGCCATCTCTTCACTGCATATTAATACAAAGCAATTGCAAAAATAGAAAGCAGGCTGTAGTTTTCTCTCTCTCCTGTTTGCTTATTCTCAAGTTTTCATTCTGTTTCACACTTTTTCTTTTCATGTAATATATGTCTACCAGGTTAATTAAAAATAAGGTTTCCTTTTCTAGGCAAGGAGTAGACCATGTGTTACTTTTGAGAAATATTTTGGGCATCCTTTCACAAGGCTTATTATTTCTGCAAATTACAAAGGGTACCATTATTTCTTCAGAGCTTTCTTGGAGTCAGGAATATCTTAGGCATTGAGTCAGAAGCCCTTCATTTTGCCTTTTAATAATTTTCCAGTTGCAATGGTTGTCTGCATTGTTTTTTCTAAACCCTACATATGTAAAAAAGGAATTCTAATTAAGTGAAAACAGACTGAAATGTGACTCATCCTGCTTGTCAGGGATTGGTTTGCAGATGTAATTTTACTTTCTATAGCCAAAACCTGAGAATAGTTATAACTAGTCTAACATGATATTATGTTTCTGTTCAACTAAATTAAATCTCAATACTTGTAAAAAAAGTTTCAATAAGAATTATTTTCTTTCAGCCCTCCTATTATTACGTAAAGTTGAGCTCTCCCCAAATCAGTCCTGCACTCCTGCATGTCTCACTAGAACTTAAAAATCCAGCAGGGAATTTTTGAATAAAATAGCAGCTTTTATGTTCCACTAAGAGGGATTCCTGGTGGATGACTGCACAGCTGTAGTAACCTCATTGTTCAGGGGAAAGTGAGGTATTCCTTAGCATAATGTTGAATTTCCAATCTCCCTCTGTATTGTCTGGGGAACTTTGCTCTGAGACCAAAAAAAAAAAAAAAAAAAAGAAATTAACATAGCATTGCTACAGAAATACACAGGAAGTTAATTTTTGATACATTATAAATTCTTTGGTTCCAGAATGCTTTAGCTAACAATCTCTTTGCTTGCTTTTTTATTTTATTAGCCTGGCTGGGAAAAAAGACTTTTAAGTTCTTATGTGGGAGGAGGAGGGAGGAGCAAATAGATTAACATCTGAGAGAGAATTACAAAGCTGGGAAATAAAAATAGCTTTTGGGACAGCACTGTGAAGTGAGTCAGACTTTTGATTAGGGACTCAGATGAAGTAGGGCTATGTAGAGGAGAGAGCCAGCGGCTGAGGGATGGCCTGATGGGAGAATGCTTGGCCATCTGATGGGAAGGGGAAATCTCAGGCATGGCTGTTGCTTGAAGAAGATGGGATTTAAAAGTCAGATGATTTATTTCATGTTTCTCATTTCTCTTAATCTGGCCAGAATTATGTTTCTGGGAATTTGCAGAACTTTTAATGTCCTCAGTTGGACACTTGCGTGAAGATGGCACAGAACTGTCTTTGAGGTAGTTCTTGGCTTTTGAGCTGGTTTGAAACAGTTTTGGTCCTCTGCTCGGCTCTTCCCTAGCCCTGACCAGCTTTTAGAGCCCTAGCGGCTTTCATAGCAATTTAAATGATGTATTTGGAACCCCAGTGAGAGGTGGAAATGGATCCTGAGGAAACAGGACCCTGCCAAACAAGGGATCAATTGTGTCCAGTCCCCAGAGCTGCTGCGTGAGCCCTTCCGGAATTTCACCACCGGGAGCAGACACCAGCAGCTCTCCTCATGCCCGGGTCCCTTTCTGAGGAGTGGAAAAGCTCGGAGTGCAAGAGGCTGAGTCCAAGGATGTGCCCTCCTTCGAACTGGCGTGTGTTGGGCTGCCAGGCTGTCCCTCGCTGTCCCCCGGCAGTGCGGGCACAATGGGAGGAGCTGCGCCCTTGTGAGCCACAGCTGTCGGCAGCTCCAGATCCTGTACCCAGAGCTAAGGCAAAGCTAACACAAATCCAAAGCCAAAAAAGTCGATTAGTGTGTTGAAACATACTGTGGCTTTTGCAATTTTAAATTATAATCTGGCCTACAGTCATAAAAAGCCATGAAAATGAGCAGTCATTCAAAAGATCTGCAGCTGTAGGAGAGTGCTTTACCCTCAACAAATGTATAAAATGTCAGTCAAGTTTAGTGAGGCTTACACAGGTGCATTGATGACCTTGGGATTTCAAAGCATTTCATTTTTAATTTGTGTACTAGTGACTGAATTTTCCTGCCTGGCACACAGCTGGCTTTCTTACAAAAATATTTATCTCCATTTAGCCATTTAAACCCTTCTCCATTTCCACAATGGGAACAGAGGATTGCACACGTGAAGGACTGTGCTGATTTCACCTGATTTCTCCAAACAAGTTCTGCAATTACTCATTAAGTTTTAGTATACACATAATTATAAAACTGAATGTGACATTACACCCTTAGGGGGGGTCATTTCACAGAAATTCTGCATTCATCAGTTCAAATGTGAAAAAGTAATATTTACATGAATTGTTAGCTCTTTACTTTAGAAGTACATTTGCTTTTAAAGGGATACTGTGTCACTCATAAAGGATATGGAAAAAGTATTCACTGGGAACATTTTCCTGGATTGTTAAATCACAAACTACTGAAGTGCCTTAGACATAAATTTTCTTTCAGAGATGGAGGAAATAGGAGAATTGGTAGAATTTCAGGACCAACAGAGATGACTAGGAGAAGGGCTAAGTTCCAAAGGCCTGGTGTAGATCATGCATGTTTGCTAAAGAAGCAGATCAAACCTCAATAATATGGACAGATTCATTTTCTAATAAAAACAGGAAAAAACAATTAGAGCATGCTTATCAGGATAAGTATTGGACACATAAATGTTTAGAGAGGAGTATTGTAGACAAGCCAAGCAATAGGATTAAAGCCTTCCAGTAGCCCCTGTGTAAATGTGAGTGAACAAAAGACAGAACTGCTTTTGGTATATCCCTCTTACTGATAGTGGAGAATGATTTCCATGAAGGCTGGTAAATATCAGAGTGCTAAGTTTCAATAGAACTTACAATAATTGTTTCTGCAGTTTCTTTGAGTAATTTCTCACCATCATTAGAAAAACAGCATTTGGCTTTGAGTTTTCTGACATTGGCTGACCTCTGTGTTCAGGGCATTTAGAGCTGACTTGAATTTGACTGTGTAAATGTGACACTAAATAAAGCTTGAAAATGAACAACTGCAAACAGCCTTTAGATGAACTGAAGGGTTTACTGAAGCATCCACTGCTGTAGAAACTAATGGTTCTTTGGGTACAACATACAGAGTTTTAAAACCTTACAATAGCACTGAAGAGGTATGCTGTTGAAAAGAATCCAGCCTCATGAAAATAAAGGAATCATTCTATGATTAATTAGCTGTTCTTTTCTTTCCTATATAGCTTTGGGTAATGACTATTTTTTGGAGTTTGAATACTTTAGTTCCTGCAAAAAGTGCATGATTCGACCATGTTCCTGTTTATAGAGGCTGCTTCTCTGCCAAAGAAAATATTTGTCTGTGTACCACTCTAACTAAGTGCTTCCTCCAGTCTATGTGTGTGTTAGGTTCAGCTTGGCCATCTGATGGTCTGTTGGAGCCCATATATAAGATAGTGGGCTTTTAAAATTCCTTGTTACAGGTCTAGCAGCAAACATTTAAATAGCCACTGCAAGATTGTCATAACAACATCGTGTTGCAGTCTGATACCCACACAAAGTGTAAAGGGCTCCATCTACCTCGATGGTTTTTTCTACCAGAATCTGTATTTTGTTATTTTGCTGGTGACAGGCAAGTTGCTTTCCTTTGCCATGGTGGAAATCCTATATCAGGACATGCTTTAGCAGGTCAGTGGGCTGAGTTTCCTCTAGTGCTGATCCTGACGCTGTAGTGCAATGAGTTCTTTGTGGTCTTTTGGTCCCCCCACTATTGCAAATGGCTTTATTCTACAATTTGAGTGATTTTTCAGGGACTGAAAAATTCTCATTTATGGGCATAAACAGTATTCTTAAAGATCAGTGGCACTGAGGAGAGGTTAGGAGTTTCCCCCCCCCCCTTCTCTTTCTATTTTCTACACATCAGAAACCTCACAAGATTATTCAGAAGGGCTGGTGTAGAAGCCTCAATCTAAGATTTCGAAAAGACTAAAAAAAAAAGAAAAAGAGAAGATGTATTAAATAAACTGGGTCCTGGAGAATGTCTCAGCCCTAGGGATATTTGACTAAATGCTGGTGACTTTTCAAGAGTTTGCTATATCCTTGAGTTAACATCTGTGTGGAACCCTGTGGCTTCAGTGGGGCTTGTGAGACTTTTGACGATTCCTAAGGGAGTCTTGCAGATAAGGCTGGGATCAATGTCAAGTTCCTAGCAGGACTTTACCTCTGACATGTGTTTGCTTTTTCTTCAGAGGGACATTGTCACAGGCTTCCTGAATGCAAATAAATTAGGTCAAGATTTTATATGAAAACTTTTTTTATATTTTTAGAGGAGTAGGGCTAGAATTTCACACCAGTCTCTTATTCTTAGGTGTAATTCTAAAAAGAGTTCCAAGAAGCAGATAAAAAAATCTGAAAATTCTTCCAGCTTCATTAAAATGTATACCAATTGACATTTTCTATTGCAACCTTTGTAAATAATAATAAAAATATTATATGAATTAATAATAGCAGATAGTTAAAGCTTGCATTCTAGCTGCAAAGGATAGGGTTTTTTAACACTAAGCAAAAGCACGTATTTTATCCTGCTTGAAATTATCCTTCATGCAATTTAAACTTTCTTCATAGGAGAATTAGTGCATTGTTGAATGTTGGAAGTATAGAGAAGAAATTTAATGAATATTTTTGTCTCTGTTTTCTACCCAGTGTATGAGATGTTTAAATATAAGGATAAAAATAGCCAATTACAATCAAATATTTAATTCACACTATCCTGAAATCTGTGGAACATCAAGTACTTGCTATTCAGGCCTCTTTTCTTTGTAAAGATGTGATTGAGAATGTATTTAAGAGACAATATAATGGTCACATTAAATAAACAAAACCTTCTGAAAGTACCCTGAATGACTGGTAGGAATATCATGATCAAAATCATAATACAATATGAGATATCAATAATCAACCAGCCTGATTACAAGAAATACAAGTTGCAATTAACTCATACCTATACTCAGTTTTGTGGATGTATTTTGTGCTTGGATTAAGTAAAAAAATCTTAGTCCAGTGAAGTTTGAATATATGTGACAATTAGAAATATAAAATAGTTGACATGGAATGAAGTGGACAGAGAATATTAAAAATCTGTCTCCCAACTGCCCACGTGCAGAGTGTCCTGTAGTGCCAGGGCTGTGTCCCTGGGCAGTGGGAGGCTCAGTGCATGGGGGCTGCTCTGCATGGGCACTTTTCTGCATGGGTAATTTTCCACAAGACTGGGTTTGGTTAGGGGACCCACATGGAAAGGACCTTAGCTGGTGGAAATAAGCATGGTGAGGGAGATCTCTGGTGTTTGCCCACGTTTTGTGTGGGGCTTTTTCACACATGGCTCAGTTTGTGTGGGCTTTGCTCTATGGTCAGACTTGATTTGCCTGCTGAGGTAATGTGGGTGTAATTTAATGTCCCATCAGATTTGAGGGAGAGTATATGTGACATGGTCTGGTACTTTTAAAGTACCTGAGTATAAATCATCTCTGCAAACCCTTGCTTTCATACAAGAACTCTCACTCTTTCCCAGATAGCAAACAGCCATTAACTGAGGGGAAAAAGAGCAGCCCGGTGACCTGCTGTGGCTGTTACCTATCTCTGGGTACATTTCAAACCTCCCCGTCGCTGGAGCCGGGGTTACAAGGTGAGCTTGTGTTCATGTGCTGCAGTGCCACTAGGTTTAAGTATTTCAGCTGCTGCCAGAAATGACATAACAAGAGATATAAGAGGTTTTTGCATAGAAGTTTTGGTCTGCCACAAGGATCGTAGGGTAGGGGGATTTTTGAGAAGCAAATAAATTATGCTATTGTGGAAATGTACAACCATCTTTAAGCTTTAATAACTATTTTATAAAATGACTGAGGCTCATCTAGGCTATCAATCTTTAAAAAGGGTAAGAGGCTGATTTCCTGAACTACATAATGAAAGCAATCATTTGAGGCAAAATAAAGCATATCAGTGAGTATGGAGAGTAGATATTCTCTTCCACAATCTGCTTCAGCTCATTAACCAGATGAAAATCCACTTGGTGATAACTTTGAAAATAAGCCTACCTCATAAAGAGTTCTGCATTGAAATAAAAATTTCGAAATGTTTTCCAAAAGGGCTCAGTTTGCACATTTTTTCACAGCAAAAATTAAATGTAAACTTGATGAATTGTTTCTGAGTAAACTATGTTTTCAATTTGCACTTAATGTTTAAAGGCAGTACAAAATGTGCTCCACACATGCATTCACAGAATCTTAGTGCAATAAGGCTCATAAAAGCCATAAAATATTGGAAAGATGACAGCATGGAAAGGAAATGGAAAAGTAAAGCAGGCAGAATAAACCTCTTTTGCATTCTCTATTTGAATCTAGACACAGCTGTACTGACATTTATTTAATGTCCTGGGCTTATAGTTCTAGTAGTGACACCAGCACCCCCAGTGCTAGAATTATAACTCTGTTACAGAAATTTTTCTTTGCTTCAGCTTTGTGTGAATGTGATGCATAAATTCAAGTCTTGTATCGCTGACTTACACAAATTCTGATTCCTTTTCCTCCTTTTTCTCTCTTCCTTCCTTCCTCTGTTGTTGCTATTCTCCTTTCTTTTATTAATTATCCATAATTTTGTCCATGTGGCACAGTTTTACCCTGGCTGCTTAAAAGAAAGAAATAGGGAATGTCCATGTCAACATGGAAAATACTAAAAATATTACAAGTTTTCTTTTTTCATGATTTTCAAAATTGTTTTTAAATTGGGTTTTATGAATGCCCTAGATTTCCATTTATCAGATCTTACCACCTGATAGAGGTAGGTCCTATTTTCTAGAAGAAGACTGACTTTTAAGAGAGAATATATAAATCACATTTTCTTGCTAGAAGAAAAACAATTCTGGAAAGAATCCAAAAGGATCATCTCAACTATTCCAATCCTTTAAAGCAGATTAAAGTTTATGTATTAACAGAGGGGTGAAAAGATAGGTAAAAAAGGGGGGGAAGCTTCCATCACAAGAGAATACATTAATTCAGTAGCTGAAATATTGCTGCTAACTTCAACAGGGGCAATCTTTCACCCCTGTGTCTACTGCTTTGAGTTGGTGTCAAAAATGCTTGCCCCAAAATTATTAAATCTGTTTCTTCTTACTAATTAAAGATATTGAATAATGTATTTTAAGAAGGTTACCTTATAGAAAGCCGAGCAATTCCAGTAAGATGCTGAGCAAGCTCAATTCCTTTTGTCAATGGAGCTGAGGCCTTTCCCAATTTTAAATGGTAAGTAAGTGGAATCAAAGGCACTTCAACCATTCAGGACAAAAAGCAATATGTTTAAAAGTGGGCTTTTTGTGGAAAATGTAAATTTAATATAGGGCATTATATCACAGAATATGCTGAGTTGGAAGGGACCCATCATGATCATCAGCTCCAGCTCATGGCCAAGCACAGCGCACCCCTAGAATCCCACCACGGGCCTGAGAATGTTGTCCAAATGTGTCTATAGATACTAAACATTCACCAAACATCTGCTAAGATTTTTTTTTTTAACATGGGAAACAATATCCTGTGTAAATGAATCCCTTCAGTCCTACTTTATAGTGTGAGTAAAGTCACAGGGAATTGTTTCATATGGATGTAATAATAAATGTGGGGTTTTAGGGGGGAAACTATATTCCTCATTTTAGTGGCCCTTTCCCTGTGAGGGAAGACACTCCTTGGACCTGTCTGCACTTTTGGCTTGCACAGTGCCCCATCTGCTCGAGACCCTCCCTTCTGCAGGCCACCCAGCGTGGCTGCCCCATAGCTCCCTGCAGGCAGCAGGCTCAGGCTAGAGTAACTGCTGACAAAGTCTCATTTTCAGCTCAGACACATGCCAGTACATTTGGCTACCTTGGGGTTTACCTTACTTGGAAACTTAGTCTGTAGAGCTTGATCAGTAACTAACTTTCCTTGGAGCATTATGTATAAATTTTTCTCTAAGATTAATTTTAACATATGTGTTCTGTGACTGGCTTGGTGATTCTGAAGTCCCTCCTGGAGCTGCTTTAGCCATTTTCCAGTTACATCTGTAGGCCAGCTCTGTTAATTGGCATGTAGTGTGTACAGGCTTTTCAGCATTTTTATTTTGCTAGGAAATCAGATATAACTTGGGAGCAATGTGGTTTGTAGGACTGCATTCTGAACTTCTTGCTCGTGTTACGGCCGGTAAGAATGTTGCTACAAACTTAAATGTTTTATTCCCCAGGTTTCAAGTACATGACTCCATCAGCTTTAGATGTTTGACAAATTCAATTCTAAGGCTGAAGATCAATGCTTTAAAAATAACAGTGTAATGACTGGGAAAACAATTGGCTGGGGTATCTACTATACTTTGCTCACAGCCTGATAGTGACCAATGGGATGAGACCAAAATGGAAACCATGGGCTCTTTTTTTTTCCCAAACTGGAACAATTATAAAGACAGGAGAGCTGAACACAGGTCCAGGCAGCATGCTGTGCTAATATGACTATTTTGCTTCTGGTAGTTGAGCACACACACTCTTAGGTCCATACTTTGCACATAAATACTGGAGACTATAGGGTTCCACCTACATGGGACTTTAGATAAGAGCATGGGCAATGAGTTTAAATAAGCTCCACATCATCTTCCTGTTCTTTCAGTGGGGTCATTTATGCTTCTTACATTTGTGAGAATAAATTCCGTAATATTTCTGAATATGGGAAACCGGCAGCAATTTACATTTTAAATTAAAATTCACATCCGTTTAAATAAAGAGCAACAGATACAAAACTTCAACAACCATGGATGAAATCAATACCTAAGATTTTAATCATGTCCTTAGTTTACACAATTTAAACTCTCAAAGACAGATACAGTGTTTTGTTTCTTGAAGACATGTTATGTTATACTAGGACATGATGACAAGTTACCAAAGGGCTCATTTTGTGCTTGGGACTGCACTGAGCATATTAAAGCACAGTTCAGTGGTCTGAAATCTGTGTTAAGACAAAATAGTTCTACATAGTCTTGGACATGAATTTTAAAATAAAAGAATGACAATGAAATAATACTATTTTAAAACTGTGTATAAAGTTTAGTGCTGGTGATTAAGTAATCCTGAGCCTCAACATCTTATAACAAGCCTATGGCCACCAGGGAATAGGGTTAAAAATAAACTTTCAGCCAAATTCTTTCTTTAAAATTCCATTGGTTTAAGTGATTCCCTAGATGAGAAAAATTATTGGAGTTATGAATATGCTTGTTGAATAGGACTTTAACTCCTTTTGCAGGGACTTTCAGTCAGTGAAAAAGAACAAAGTAATCTTAGGGTCCTAAGGTAAATTAATTAAATATTAGGAAAAAAAAAACAGGGAAAGCCATCAGTTGGGACCTATTTGAATTACAAATTAGCATTTTCCCTTGCCACTTAAGTGGGTAGCTTGCTGTGATCCTTTTATGTTCTCACTTAATCAGTTTAAGTTCTTAGGCAGACAAAAGCCAGCTTGACAATGAATTTGTAATAAAGAATAAAATAATGACACTGTTTTTCCTGTTCTATGTCAAGAATAAGTCTAATTTTCAGAGGACTTCATGCAAGACTTTCTCTAATTATTTCCCTAATTAATTCCTTGACTTTTTTTACTTAGACTAATGTTGAGTTTAATTTAATTGAGACATTCTAAAGGAAAGGCTGCCAGTGCCAATAACTTATTGAACTTACTGGGTTTGGAGTTCCTCATAGCAAAAGCCTATTTATGGTGACTGACATAATCCAAGACTCCTCACTAGCAGTTTTAAAGCAAAGTATCATCCTATGTCCCAAAATTAAAATAAACTGAAATAACATTACAAGGGTTGAATGCAACCAAGAAAGATATCTTTTCTCTATTAGGGCTTAAATTCATTTATTAAACCTTCCTACATGAAGGTTGATGGGAATATTCTCCTACAACTGGGCAGCAATGTTACTGATGTAGCATTGTTCAAATCTCTGGCTGATAATAGTTTTTTTGGTGCATTTCCCTGCAGGAAGATTATGATTTTGGGGCTTTGCATTTTAGAATCTAGTCCATTTAAAATATGATTGAAAAGTAGTATAATGTTCTTCTGTTTTCATTCTTGCCCTTTTGTGTAGTTTCCTATTACATTTTCTCATTTTAAATAGCAGAATTTTCTCTCCTTTTACTATGTGAAAGACCTGTATAAAATGGGAAAACTGATTCCTTATGCTGTAATGGTCTTAAAAGTGCAAAGTGAACACACTTCAAAGGTAGAACCATTTTCCTCTCATGTATTATTTCAGTCATGTTCATTTTAATGGTTAATTCCAAGAAAGGGCAAGCATTTTATGTGGACTATATTTTTGCAAGTTAAATATATGGTGTGGAAATTCGCTGCTTTTTTTTTTTTTAGCTAAGTGTGTGATCGAAGAAGTTATACAAGGTGGAAATTTCAAACAGCACTTACCGTGGGTTTAACTGCCTACATAAAACTTGATGGCAACTCTCACATTGGCGTGAGCTCCCTTTGGTGAAACCGCTCTGCTTTTGAAAATCTTGCTTGTCTTTGAACAGATACCCTTTGAATTCAGCTGCAGTTTATTTCCAGTTTCCATGAACTCACTGATTTTGTATTGATCCAAAACACTGGTTCTCATATGTAGCAGAGAGCTTGCTCATTTTTATGAAGATACCTTCTATCAGCTTGGTACACATTAGTTTAGAACAGGAGCACTGTCACACTATGTAACAGTGTGAAAGGTGTGAGAGGCCCATAAATTCCACTGGAGAGACCCTCATGGAGATTGGATTTTAATTGCTCATATGTATGCATGCTTGGATGCATCTAATTGGGTTTTTCTGGCCTTTGAGATTTGGAAAGTTTAAGTGTGTGAATTATATTTTAATTTATTTCTGCGTCCTCACAATTACCTAAGACTATTCCCTAGCCCCATCTATCACTCACAATGTGCTTTGACTTTTGAGTAATTTTGAATTTTACATGTGACTTTTGGGTCAGATAACTTACAGTACTGACTTACTGGCTAAAAGTAGGTAATATCAACAAATAGGATTTTAGGGAGTATTTAGTTATATTTTTTTTTTTCAGAGTATTGTATCTTGACATTTCTAGAAGTGTCCTAGCTTCGGGGACAGCTCTCTTTTCACCAAGACTTTTTAGAGCTTATCATTGAGCATACACTGCTTTTGTGTGAAGATTTTGCTATTGTGTTATTCCCCTTCATGTTGTATAATGATCCCTAAAACGTGAAGGTTGCTCTAATGTGAAGCATGGAACACCTCTCCACGTCTTCACCTCTCTGTGAAGACAGGCTGGAGGAGTTNGTTGCTTCCCTTCATGTTGTATAAAGATCCTTAAAATGTGAAGGTTGCTCTAATGTGGAGCATGGAACACCTCTCCTGTGAAGACAGGCTGGAGGAGTTGGGGTTATTCAACCTGGAGAAGGCTCTGGGGAGACCTTACAGTATCCTGCCAGAACCTGAAGGGGGTGAAAGATGGGGACACACATTTTGGCAGGGTCTGTTGTGACTGGACAAGGGGTAATGGCTTTAAACTAAAAGAAATGTAGATTCAGACTAGGTATAAAGAAGAATTTTATGACAAGAGTGATGAAACACTGGAAAAGGAGTCCCAGAGAGGTGGTGGATGCTCCACAACTGGAAACCTTCAAGGTCAGGCTGGACAGAGTTCTGAGAAGCCTGGTCTATTTGAAGGTGTTCCTCCTTGTTGCAGGGGGCTTGGACTAAAGGTCCTTTACAACTTTAACTATTCTGTGATTCTAT
>WEZZ01031445.1:85742-114694 GCA_013400585.1 Chloropsis cyanopogon
AGAAGGCTCTGGGGAGACCTTACAGTATCCTGCCAGAACCTGAAGGGGGTGAAAGATGGGGACACACATTTTGGCAGGGTCTGTTGTGACTGGACAAGGGGTAATGGCTTTAAACTAAAAGAAATGTAGATTCAGAACAGATATAAAGAAGAATTTTATGATGAAAGGGATGAAACACAGGAAAAAGGAGTCCCAGAGAGGTGGTGGATGCTCCACAACTGGAAACCTTCAAGGTCAGGCTGGACAGAGTTCTGAGAAGCCTGGTCTATTTGAAGGTGTTCCTCCTTGTTGCAGGGGGCTTGGACTAAAGGTCCTTTACAACTTTAACTATTCTGTGATTCTATTAGAAAGTGATTTTTTAATCATGTCATATCACTTTTTCATCTCCTGTGAGTAATCAGCCACAAATGAGTAGCTGAGGAAATCCTGAATTCAAAATGTCTCCTGCTGGTGGAAAGAGCCTGGATTTGTTTCCAGGCTGTTTTTCCACATTTATTTCTCTACTGAGATGGACTAGACAAAGAGGATTCAGTCCTGCAGTGTCTTCAGGACAGAAGTGAATTCAGGATTCACTTCTGCAGTGTCTCTGTCTTCTAAATTTGGTGTGGTTACATACTGTAAGCTGGATGTATAACAATGAAGGGGGATTGTAGAAGAATCTGCTCCAGGAGTTGGGGCCCAGGATTCTCCTCCCAAGGAATTTTCTTCTTGTGAAAGTTTTCCTTGGCACAGAAGAAAAATGAACTCCAAAAAAGACTTTACTAGTGAATCCATGTCCTTGGGCTAATTTGTGAAATTCAACATTCCTCTGTTCTTACAGAATCCTAAAATCTATGGGAAAAAAGTGCAAAAACATTGGAGAGAAGTTGCTGCATAAATATACAATATTATTCTATGCAATGTTGGCTTCTCCCCCATTGAGAGGAAGAGGGGAGGTGACACTGAGCATACTTGAAATTATTTATCTGCCCACTATTAATTGCTTGGTCTGACTCTATTAGCACACAGTGACACTATCTGAAGATTTTCTCTCACTCATATCCAATGGAATGCTGTCAAATAGCTTAGACTTGGAAGTGAATTTGTTTAAATGAAAAATGATAGAATTAATGATTCCATATGATGCTTGTAATAAAACTGAAACCATCTCCAAGTGCAGAAGGAAGGACGATAAAAGGAAGTATTTACAAGGGGGCATAAGCAGATGGATCCAATTCGTATCCTTTTCTATTTTATTGTTTATCTTCTTTAGTTGTGAGTCATAATTTGTTGGTGAGACCAAAGCAGAATTAGATGTGAAGGGCAACTTTTAGATATCACTGTAGGAATCTCTCCTAGGAGTGACATGGCAGAAGGTATCTTTGAATTCTTCAGAAAAAAAAAGTGTCAAGACTGCTTGGTGTAAGAGAGTAGGGAACTTTGATGTTGTTCTCTTTCAGTGTATTTTTACATTAATCTCTGGTTTTGCTATTAGAGTAGGTTTGATGTAGCATTGCAGTGCTGTGCCATTTTCTGGGCTACCTTTCTTCTTCTGGGCATTCTGGTCCTTTGAAGAGACAGAAGAAAACTTCACAGGCTTTAGGATTCTGCATCACTGAGAGGTGCTGAATCATGCTGTGATTAGCCAGGGAGTTTCCAATCTGTATGAATTCAGGTAAAGATGTTTACTTCAAATGGGATTGTTCTCCAGCTGAAACGGCTGAACACAGAAAACCTTCCAGCAGATGAATCTACATTTCCCTGCAGCAGGTATAGATGACCCCATTCTTAGCTAATGAGGGGATTAGTGACTGAGCTTCCTTTCAGCAGACCATAAACACTGTGGGAAGAAAGAAATTTAACATTCTATTCCCAGTTGCAAGTGATCCACAAAAGAGAGATTTGCTTAGTGCTCACGCTAGAATGCTAATTAAGGCACTTTGGTTAAGGGCTAAATACTAGGCTTGGGCTTAGGTAGGTTTGTAAGGGAACAGGGGCAGAGAACCCTGAAGAAAAGCAGGTGATTGCATAGTTTGATCGGGCATTCTGGTATTAAAAGTGTACAGCATCTTCCAGTGATTTCCAACAGTCTTCCCAGCTGGTAGGACAGTAAATCTAGAGCACGTAGGCATTTGAGGAAAGATTATTCAGCAAAGGAATTCATCTGAGAATGATTATTTCCCTTTGAGTGAAGGGGGATTATTTACAAGTTCCTGAAGCAAGCTGCCTTATTTTAGCTCCGTGAGCCCCTCTCAAGGGACTGGAGTCCCGTTTGATAACACAGCGAGGCAGCGGGCAGATATCAGGGGAGAGGAGGAAATCCTCCTCTGGCGCGCTGGAAGCGAGCAAGTTCCTAATAAGGGAATCGGCTCCAAATGGGGCTATACCCTCCATTTCCAGGAAGCGTGCGCTGGGTGTGGTGAAAGCAGAGCTTTCCCTTCCTGACAGCTTCTTAAAACTCTGCTTTTGCTCGCTCAGTAAATGGTCCTGAAAAAGCACATGCACTGCACAGCAGCAGGAAAGTATCCTGCAAGTGTGCTCGTAAAGAGAAAAGTTCAAGGAAGAGTGAAGCCAGCTCTGATTCGGTTATTTACCATCAATCAGACTGTTGCTTGGCAGGGAGTGGATGGTTAGGAGCCTGAACGAGCTGAAAAGGGGCAGGAAGAAAGTGGAGGCAGCATTCTTCCTATTTAAAGCTGCATCCCCTGAAAGGAGTGTTTGCAGACTGCGCTGGAGCTGGTGCTGAAAAGAGGGCTCGCAGACTTTGTCCTGGATCTGATGCGGAAAGGCAGAGCGACTCCTCAGCTGGCTTCATGGTGCTAAAATAACCCTACGATTCTGCACTTTTTGCTGCCCAGGGAGGATACATGTCTAATATCTAGGCATGATGGCAGTTTTGGTACAAACGAGAACTTTTTTCATCCTCGCTGCTTTATTAGGCCGATTTGTAACCATAAAAGCGCAAGAAGTGGAAGAGTATGAAGGTGGTGAGTTTGTCTCTACCTCTAAAACAATTATCATAATCCCCCCTCTTTGCATGCAGTGTGTTTATTGTGTGATTTGGATAATAAGCGGAGTGGAAAACCTCTGGGATACGAGAGTAAGACTTTTGCTTTCACATATTGAGAAGGGGGCAGAGAGGGGTTTGCGCTTTGGGTTTTTGATCGGAAGACCGAGGTTTGCGGCGCTCGCTGCGGGCGCGGAGCGGGAGGGGCGGTCAAAGGCCAAGTGCTGCCGCGGGGCTCTCGGGCTGAGCCCCCCGTCCCGGCGGGGCTGCGGCCGCTGGGAAGTTCCCAACAAAAGAAAGGGCTTGGGACGCGGCTGGAGGACAGCTGGGCAAGCGGGCTGGGAGAGTAAACACCGAAGCCTCGCAGGGTGGAGTCGTTTGCGCTGGACTACATCTGCTTTCTCACATTCTTTGTTTTAGAGAAATGCAGAAACGTGGATTCTCCCTTTTTCCACCCCTCCCCCCTCCTCCTTTTCTTTGCGTTTTCCTTTCTCTCCTTCTCCGGCTCGTTTTCCCCCAGGCTCTTGCGGAAGGGCTGCCTGCCGCCGAGGATGGCACGGAGGCTGCCCTCCGCCCGGGGGCTGGCGCAGCGGGGCAAGCTCCGTGCGGGCAGGAGCCCCGGCGAGCTGCGAGCCTCGCCCGCCCAAGCTGCACTGTCTGCGGGTAGCCGTTCGTGTTTAGTATCATTTCAATGCCTGCGAGACAAACCCTGATGATCAGGAGAAGGCGTAGTGACTGCACTCTTTCATCATTCGGGATGGATGTCGTGGTGTGTGTTGATTTCCTGCAATGCGAGCAGGCTGGCTGTGGGACAGTCTGGAGCTATTGTACTCCTGAGCGTACTTCCTAGGCTTCTTGTATGTAACGCTGGCTTCTTTTCCAAATTATGCCCTACAAAGGGGCTTGGTAGGGCATTCCAGCACATTGTAGGATGTACTCTACAATGCAGTTTGCACTTACTTTATCGTGTATTTTTAAGAGTGTAATTTTTCTTGTAACTGAACTTCTCTGGTAATACCCTGGATTGCATAAGTGAGGAGGAGTCAAAGCCTGATGAATAAACCAGTGCAGTATTTCTGAAACTTTTGTTCTACAAAGCAAAATGAGACTGTCCCGCCCGTGCACAGCTGTGTGAGAAGTCCCATAGAGGGGGCACTTTATATAAACTTGTGAGTGTGATTCATATACTTACCATAAAGGGAGGCATATATTATGCATTTTTCAGTTACATGTAATACCAAACAAAACACTTGTGAAAATACTGACTTTATTTTTGGTATTCATTTAATAAAAATTACAGGTTTTTTGCCTGTTTCAAAAAATGGCAAAATTTATATGAGTTTTCTCTGGGGTTATTACATGTCATTTATTAGATTGTTGGAATTATGGAAATTATGGGATAAGCCAGTAATATAGCAACACGTTCTGGGATGTATTTCCCATGTGCTGATGGCTGAGGCAACTGAGAGGTACGTGGTAAGTCAGAGAGCAAAATGTTGTAATAGGAGTTTGACATCTGCTTACACTTACATCACTTACTCATCTTCCTGTTTGAGAATTAAACTTTTGTCTACTATACAGACCCTTTTCCAATGTTCATTACAATAAAGGAAAACCAAACCCAAACCTATTTTAATGTGATGTGAGGATTGGTGCAGTGAAGACAGAAGTAGGGTGCATTCTACACATTAGTCTGGTTTAATTGCATAAGAAAGGGATTTCACATTTCATTTAGCTCCTGGTTGAAACCTACGAATGCTGAAGAGTGGACAGGTTTTACCCTTAGTTTGTCGTGGGTTTGGTATTTCTGCAGAGGTCTAACATCAGTCAACATTGTATATTACTGCTGGTGACTTTATCTTCTTCATTTCTCATTCACATATGTACTACTTGAATATAGGTACTACCAGATAAACAAATGTTAGAGGTATCTGGGAAAGTAGGAAGGGCACATCAGGAAGCGTAGATTAATAAAAATGATCTGACTTTCAAAAAGGATGTAAACCAGTGTTGTACCTGTCATTTGTCATGGCAATCCTAGAAAAAATAAGAAGAGTTGAATACTACTTGTCAACTTTAGACACAGTGGCAGAAAGAAATAGCTTTTGTGGTACTATGCTACAGAATTTATTATAAGGGGAATGGATATTGATAAGTTGAATATAATAAAGCAGGTAATATGGCTTAAAAACCTTAATGAAATAACTCTAATACTTCAAACCAAACATATTGTTTAACATTTTGGCATTTACCATTGCTGTGCTTTTAAGTAATGCCAGTTCCTTTATTAATTTTTTTTTCTCTTGAAGGTTGATCTGTTCTGCTCAAGAGCACTTGGCTGGTAGTGATACATGGTGCACGTGCTTAAAATGCACGTAAAAATGTGAAAACCAGACTCTTCCAAACCTAGTACAGCAAAATTGGTAATTTTGGGACTGCCTATTTAAATGTGCCTATTTAAAAGTTATTTATTAATAAGGTCGGTGGTGCAGAATCCCAGAAGGACTGAAGATCCTGGTTTTAATTTCTTTGTAGAGACCTGCTCTAGTTCAGAAATGCAACAGGTTCAAAAAGTACCCAGGAGGTGACTGCAATTTGTGCTGTTTAAATGCTGAATACCTGAAAGCTCTGAACCTTTGGTACAGGGTTTTCCACACAACTCTACAATCCTTCCTCTTTCCCTAGGGCTGGGATAGAGGGAACTACTAGCAGAAGCAGGATGTGCTCCTGGGATCCTTTCCTGTTCCTTTGGGAGTGTAAAAGTTTTTTAAAAATAAATTAGAAACACACCTTTAGTGGAAGATCAGTACACTTGAATCAGATTTGAAATTGTGGGAGTCACCTTGTCCAAGAAGAATTGTCTGTGCAAATTGCATGGGGGCATGGCAGTGGTGGTTTATTTCCATCACCTCCCATATTCCTCTTCAATCCTATACTTGCCTTTGATTCTCATCAGTTTTTGCAATGTATCTTTGTCTGAATTATATTTTCCTGTCCACCTCTTGTGGTGTCAACCCTCCTTCAGCTGAGATCAGCTGAGTGTGAGTCCTGCTGTGGATTTAAAAATATCTAATTTGACAGTGTGAACCAGGAAAAAAAGAAATTATCATTGTTCTGTTGAGATTAATGATCCTCTTTGCCTTTTTTGAATTACCAAGGTCTTTCATTTTGTCTGGAAACCATGCAAGGGAGACAGGAGAGTGGACTGACTTTGGAGACACAAATAGCTCTGCTGTTGGAATGGGGGCTATTAATTGTGTCCATTATCTTCTCACTGACACTGTCTTTAGGGAATAAGATCTTCTTACATTGCACAGTCCCCATAGTGGGGCAAGTGTTGGGAATAAGATAAGTGAAAGTCCTCTGTAGCTATGAGAAAGTAAGAGAATTATTGATTCTTTGTGCCAAATGCTTCTTTAGATTTTATGGGTCTTTCACCTCTGTAAAGAGTCCACCTCCTAAGGAGAATGTTGGTCAAGTGAAACCTGCTTTTTATAAACTCATGCTGGCTAGATCTGATCCCCTGGTTATCTGTATTGATTATTTTTTTCCCAAAAAAATTCCAGATCCCCAAATTGCTCCCTTATGTCTGTACCTCTTCTTTCTTAGTGAGAAAACCTGCATATGTGTGTGCATGTAGGTATATATGTTTGGGGGTTTAAGCATAGCAAATAATTCAAAAATAGAAATTAATATAGCTCTAAACAAGTAGCAAATGGGAATCTAGTATCTAATAGACAAAGTCATAATTCTGTGGGGACTAACTCATTGAATTAGAAAATTTGGGGTTGACTTTCTTGACTGTAAAAGTGTGGGAAGGATATTCTATTCAGAAATTTCTACAAGAAGACTCCTCAAGAGGATTCCTTCTCTTCAGCCTGAGCAAAACTGGCCAAAAATTATAGAATACATAAAATTGAGGGTCATGTTGAACTATCTACATTAACTTGTAGTTTTTTTGGAAAATACTTTGTGATTGAAGAATAATTACATGCTGTGTTTGTTAGGGCAGGCATTTTTCCCCCATGATGTTTACAAATATGGATTATTGCCATAGAAACTGAATGGTCATTTCATGACTCATGTTTTAATATGCTCAGTCTTCATTTCTTGGTGAAGTCTTTTTATCCTTGCCCTTTGTTTCAGTGTGATAACATTCTATCAGCTTGATTTGTTCATGCAACATATGCAGGATCAGTCCTGTTTAACAATAGTTAAATGTAAGTTGGTTAAAAATAAGTCTTTTTTGACTTGCTAGTGCTTTAGAAATTTTCAGAAAAAAAGAAGTATCTACCAAATCCCTTGACTGATGATAAATGCTCCTAGGAAACCCTGCTTAGGAACAACTCTTGGTGTTGAAGTTGTCTTTATTATCTGGGTAAACTGTATGCTACAATTTTTCTGTAGTTAGAATTCAAAGTGGTCAACTGCCCACATAACTTGTTTTTTGGTGTTTTTTGAGAAAAGAAACAGATTCTTGTGTGTATGTGCAGGGAAGCAGGAACTGCAAAGGCAGATCTTCATGCAACAATAAAAAACTGAGCAGATGTTCGTGGCCTGTATGCAACTATTTTTCTGTATACAGAGGAAGGCAACAAGCTCAGTGCCAAGAAATAACAAAGTAATGAAAAATAGTCGAAATTCCAGCTGGAGGCATGTGATCTGTCCTTATATGTGCACTGTTTCACTTATGTTTGTCGTTGTGACCCTGCACATTTTTGCATGTAAAGTCCTGATGATATAATTTTTTCAGAAACTCTTCTCAGAAAGAATAAATCAAAGTGTTAATCCAGTGGATTCTCAGTTGGGTCTGGGAAGAGAGACTGGACTTGCACTTCAGTTTATTGTGTAGACAAAGCCCCCATTCTTAATATAACCAACAAGGCAAACTCAAGTATCCTTTAATGTAAAATGAATAAATTAATCAGATTAACTTGGAATTTCAGTTTTTGACAAAGACTTGGAGTTTGAACTTTCAGAGCACGAGGAAGGATTGTTGCACTTGTAAGCTGCAACAGACCCACCTTGTTCAACTGTCTTTGAATGCCCTGGTGAGACTGTCATGTGCAGAGGGTCAGGTATGATTTGAACTGGAATGTAGGATGCATTAACTCCAAGTTTAATGAAGAAAATGTATCTCTTTCTATGGTATAAAATGAGAAACTTTCAAGCTAGAGAAAAATGGCTCATAAGTCATGTAACACTTCTGTGTGAGCAGGTACCCCAGAGGGTGGCCTCATGTATTGTTTATGTCTTTTATGTAATCAGTGCATTGTGTGTGTACAAATAATACTGTTTCTTTAGATACTTTTTGTTTTTTTGGTCATGGGTTGTTCTGTGATTCTGTGCTTTTCCCAGCTTAAATTTAGAGAAATTTGGAGAGTTAGTGCTGTTCCTGAACGACCAGAAAGGGTAAACCAGTGGTGCTGACCACAGGAAGTGACACAATTATTTTAATATAAATGGTTATTTTATAATTTGATTTATAATTATGAAAACAGTAACATGGTGGAAGCTTTGGATGATGATAAGGCATTGATGCTGTGGTAATTAAAATATCCAAACTGTTGCTTACAATTATCTCTTCTTAGTAAGCAACATACATTTTTCATAGCCTGCTGTGCTGCCTTTTATTCTTGCAGTGAGAAACAATTCCATTATTCTGCTATCCCACCCGCATTTGCTGCAGAAGGGTCATGTGTTATATAAGCATGAAGACTAAGAATGATTGTCAGAGGGCCAGTGGTGGGATGCTCTCTGTTCAGGGAGCTTCTATTCATGCAGACCCTTGGGATTCTGTTTGTATCTGCTGCTGAAGATGGGCCTTGTCTTTGGAGAGCTGTCCCAAGGTTGTTCCTTGGCCATGCTGCTGCCAGCTGAAACTTGATTGGAGCTTTGGAGAATTTGCATTTTTCTGCGGCTCTGTGTGAGCAGTATAGTTGGGACAGTGATATAATGAAGTTGTTTTCATACTGAAAAGCTTTCATGGTGGTTTGTGTCTTCACTACTTTTCATTTATAGCCTTTGGACTATGCAGCAGTAGCATGGGAGGACTAAAGAATTAATTTGAATCTTTGTGCCCTTGTTCTTTGGCTAATGTGGCTGAATAGAAACACAAACAGCGACTCTGATACTGCTGGCAGGAATTCAGAGCTTTGGACATGAACTCATTTAGAGTAAGAACAGAAGAGTAAACTGTCTCCCTGAGGTCTGCTCCCTGCTGAGCAGTAGATGTCTGGCAGAGAAGGTCCATACAGTATCTTCTCCAAATAGTCTTTGGTCATTAAGTGCTTGCCAGCATCCTTCAGCAAGCTGAACCACCTGAAGTGCAGGATCATGGGCATAATGGCAGTGTGGTATAGGAAGAGACTGAGGGAGATAAAAGAAGAGCCATTACAGAATCACAGAATTGTTTGGGTTGGAAGAGGCCTTGAACCCCACCCTGTCGGGTGGACACTTTCCACTGGGGGTGGACACTTTCCACTGCACCAGGTGCTCCAAGCCCCATCCAACCTGGCCTTGAACACTTCCATAGATTGGGCAGCCACAGGTTCTCTGAGCAGCCTGTTCCAGTGCTTCATCCAACACACAGGAGAGAATTTCTTTCTAATATCTAATCTAAACCTGTCTTCTGCCAATTTGTGAATTTGTCCTGGCCCCGTTGCTCCAAGATTATTGCTTCACATTAAAATGATAGTGAAAATAAAGCTAAAAGCCAGAAGGAAACTGTTCCTCCTTTGAGGAGAATTGTCTTGGGCCAGCTGTATTATCATAGGTAACCTCAGAGGTTATGCTGAGGAAGCATTTTGTTTAAAGCAGTTCTCTCTCTTTCAGGAAATCATAGACAACTTGATTGATATTAAATCACCATCTAGTCTGAAATCTCATGTCTCCTGTCAGGATAAAATCCCAGTAGATCAAGAAAAAATATTTAAGGAAAAAATTAAAGCAGAAGCAGCAAACAGAAGCTGTTTTATCCCCAGTTTTTTACAAATCCTTTCTTTACAGGGCTCTATCAAATCTTTTGATGTAATAAAAATGTGGCTATGAATTTCCATAGTGATTGCTATCCTGTGACAATTATTTATGACTTATTTTCTGTCTGCTTTAAAGTAGTTTTTTCCCCTCAGCTGGAATGTCTCATTTTCCAAATACTGAGGAGGATTTAGTCATCTTTAAGCCATCTATGTTATTTCAGAAAAATCAAGTTACCCTGAATTTAGTTGATCCAAATTATGAATTATAGTTATAGTTAACAAGTGACATAATCAATTAACTAATAAAGTTTTGGTTTTTTTTAACCAAGTATGATCTATTTTTGGCATTCTTGTTACATCAGTGATGAGCCTCTTGGTAGGAAAGATACCATTGCATAGCTGGGTTATCTCACTTCTCAAAGGCTCCTGGAGGCTTCCTGAAATTCTTCTGAATAATCCTCAGTGTGTCCAAAGCTCAGAGAATAAAAGAGGAAGGGAAGCAAGAGGCAGGAACTTCCAGAGAGGGGTTGGGAGCATAATGGGTCTTGGACCCCTCAGGACCATATGGGGCTGAGGACCCCTCAGCTCCGTACAGCCAAGGGGTCCTTGTCCTGTTGTGACTTCAGGCTGTGGAAAAGGGGTGGTAATTGCCTGCATTTTCCACTCCTTCAGAGGCACAGGCAGACGGTGCTATCTCTTTTCCTCTGCACTAATTTTCCATTGGAGTGACTTCTTTTACCCTAAAATTCCCAAACCAGCACATGTATTGCATGCATTGAAAACCTGCTGGTTTCTAATACTAAAAAGATTTCATGTGCGAGGAAGAGAACACAATCCTTAGAATAAATATCTGTACTTTAGAACTCTCTGGAATCAGGAGTATTGTGGTCTGTAAAGCTCCCCAGTATATACTTACATCTTTAAAGAAAGTTACGTGTTTGTAACTTACCGCATGGTAAAGATTTAAGTGGTTTAATATATAGTGTGTGAGATTTTTGTAGTGCATTTTACATATATATGTGAGTGTGGTGTCTTCCCACTGTATGGGAACTACAGTGCAAGGCAGATGCACCTCACTGGTGAAAGCAATGGAGGATGATTTCCAGATGTTTAATGCTTGCTTTGGCAAGAGGCAGAAAGTACTGGAACAGGCATTGGCGGCAACAAAGGAAGAACCTGATGTCAGAGACATTGAGCCTGGTGACAGGCAGAGCAGAACATGGAAAATGGAGCCGTGTGGGGAAGGAAGAGCCAACGTGACAGTGTGGCTGCTGTCACCACACTGAATCTTGGAATTGTAGTGGTGACTGGCAGAGTGCTGGGAGCCTACTTCAGAAATTAGGACTGAGGTTAGACAAGTTAGCCTTTACCCTTTTTCTCTTTCTTTCTTTTTTTTTTTTTTTTGTAATGATAGAAAATTCCATCTAAACCTGGACACTGAGTTTGAATAACTTTGGCATGCTTTGATTTTATATTTTCACCGCAAAGTGCAGGGCCTTCCTACGTATGAAGAGCACAAAGCATCCTTGATATCAAATGAAGCCTCAGGGTACTACTGTAGTATACATACTGAGTCATTGTGCTGAGAATACATTTCTGGAATGGCATGGATTGTCATGTTGAATAGCTGGCTGCTTTCAGAAGTGGAATCTGGCTCCTCAGCAGAGAAATCTCTGGCTAGTGAATCACCTGCTTGCTGTAAGGTTTCAGTAGGCACCTCTCTGGGGCTGGCTGTCCTTTTTACTGTACACGCCAACACTCTGCAGCTTTACCACATTTTAGCAAAAACACACACACTTGGTTTGGTTTGCTGGTTTTTGGAGAGTAAGGTGAGATGATGGGGAGAGAAGAGCTAAATCTTGATCTCTTTAGGCTGTGCATGTTTGTCCTTATGAAGAGTACCAGGGCCAGCTAGTGTGAAAGGCACTGCTTTAATGTTAGTGATATCATTCTAGTGGTTTTTAAAATGAGGGTATGGAGCATTTAGTTCTTGGGAATGGTTTTTTTCTTTTCTCCAGCTGTTCTCTGTTTCTTTGAGCCTTTCCTGGTTTCCTAGGAAACCTCTGCAGTATGGAATTTATCTATTTTACAGGCAGTTTATTTTTTGTGTGTTTGAATGTAATGAACATGGAAAGTAAATATTTGGTAATTTAAATCTCCCATTCAGGAGAGTACTTTAGAATCTAACTTGAGGCACATGAATAGTCTTATTTACTGTAATGAGACAACTTATACCTTTATTTTACTTTCTCCTTAATGACTGAAAAATTTAATTATTTCAGTTTTTCTTTTAAAAGAGGGCAACAAACTTCAGGATCTTTGAAGTAAGATTTGATTATGCAAAATGATGCAGCAGTGAGTTATCTTAAATAGAATAGCTATCTTAAATAACTTTTATCAGTTATACTGACATTTTTGCACAAGTTCACGTGATTTGGCTTCCTGTCATCAGTAAACATCAGTACAGAAATACAGCCCAGTTTCTGGTTTCACTGGAAACCAAGGGAATCTCAGTGGTTTTGGTTTGAGTTTGCTTTATGCTCAGATCTGACATATTAAAGGTTCTTGCATCATCTAAGATATACATGTACAGAAGAACATGGAAGTTAAGGCTTTTGGGGCTCTCAAGATAATCTGTGTGCCTAATAATGCTTAATATAATAGATGAACTCCTGGTAAATTTTATATGAAGCTACAAGAGATTCAGTAAAGGCTTAAGTATGGGACAGACTTCAGCATGCCTTAGTCTGGAGAGTGACTTGGCATTTGGTGCCTTTAACATCGTGAATCTGTAGCCATGTCTGGAAAAATGCTTTGGGACCCCTAGGCTGAAGTGATGATAGCAGAAGGGAATGTAACTCAGCCTGGAAAGGGGATGCTCCTATGGTCCTGTTTTCTAACAGGATGCAGCTGTGGCTCAGTCTGAGTCCTATAAATGTGAGTGAGTGTTGACTCAATGCCACCAGAAGAAGCTTTCTACCTTTCTTTTACTAGGGCTGAAATCACACCTGAGCAATTCCTGACATGCATGCAATTTCAAAATGCCAGGGAAGAGAGCACGACCCTGCTGCTGTTCTTCATGACTGCATCCACATCCCTGCATTCAGAGCCCAAGTTACATCATTGGTGCTACATGCCAAGAAGAGTTCTCTTGAGAAAAGGAGTAAGACATTCTGCCTGTGCTGCTTTTTTTTCTTTAAAGTCTACTTACCCCATTGGTTAAATGTGTATACTTCTGAAAAGGGGTCTGCAAATATAACTGAAATACAGCACTGCTTTTGAGCTAAAGCTGGTCTGTGGGCTGAAATATCAGTTGGAGTGAAAGCATGCACTCTTAAATAGTATTGTTACCCAGACCTGGTATGCAACAATAGTCAGATTAGCTGGGCAGGTCTTAGGATGCAGGAGTACAGCTCCTGAAAATGTATGGCTTCATCAGATAATGCCCTCTGGGCTCTGCTCTTGCACACAGCTGGGAGGCACTGTGCAACACTTACTGTAGGGTATTACAGCAGAGGTACAGGCTGTGCTGAGCCCATCTTTAAAGACCTTTACCCAGTTTGTCCTTTGGTTTCCACCCTCACACAAGAAAAAAAGGTCTGGCTTTACTGGATGCCTGTTATCTCCCAGTATAATCATATAAATCTGAATCTGGCCAGGATTAATGGGGTGGTTCATCTTCTGACTTGCAGTTGTTTACTTTGAAAGCATAGATATGGGGCTGCTTTAGCAAAAGGATACACTTCTACCAAAGTTAGTTTTTAGTTTGTCACAACAGCCACCTTATACCTCTGGTCACCAAAACCAAAAAATCAGAATTATTTTTTTACCCCAAAGTGGATTTTATTTCTTCATGAGATGACTAAATAAGTCTTATTCTTGTGTGCATGTATTTTCTCTCTCTCTCTTTCTTTTTCTTTATTTTTTTTTTCACTTAAATCTCCTCCCTTCCGGAGGCTGACAGACTGAAATTCCTCCTTGAAGTTTGCATGACTTAGAAAATTCTAAGTAACTTGTTTATACAGTGGAATGCAGCTCACAATGAGATGTAAATACCAGGACTCTGATCCTCTGGCTTTTGCTTTTGTCTTGAATAATAACTATTTATTGAAATGGCAGAGTGAGCTTTAGGACATTTTGTCAGAATCAGGCAAGACAAATAGCTAATTATTATGACCCCTTTTGATATCTAACAAACTGTGAAGTTTGAGGCTAGATCTTGCTTTGGCCTGGTTCTTTTAATATTTGTCTTAGGAGGTAAGATTTTTTCACAGGGTGGTATGAATTTGTTAGCTTTTTGAGGGGGATGGGCATAGTTTTTTTTTTCTCCTTCCTCCTGGAGTTATTCAGCATAAAGAAGATGACGATTTGACAAGGCATCTCAGAGCTAATGCAGAAGCCTCTGACAGTAGCCTCTGTCACCCTGAAAAACTTATGTTCAGTTTGATAAGGAATAGACTGACAATTTCAGTTTTAGGAATACAGATATGAAAAGAAAATCGCCTGCTGTGTAACTTGTAGGTTACAGAAACAGTTACAGCAATTATATTTTTGTGCAATGCAGTGCAATATCTTCAGGCATCTAAAATGTTTCTTTCAAGTCTTAATGAACTAAACACTGCCCCTGACCCTGAGGGTGCTGTAGGCGTGTGCCATCCTCTGCTATACATTTTTGTAGCCCAGTATGAGATTTGAGGCTGCGAGAAACTGCAGATCTAGCTATTATCCCTAATGATGGATGTGCTACTAAAGAACACAAAGTATTTCCTCAAAATACCTTTTTTTTTTTTCTGTTCTAGCTTACACTACTTTTCTTGTTGGTTGTTTTGATTTGTTTTGTTGGGTGGTTTTTTTTTTTTTTTTTTTGTTTTTTTGTTTTTTTTTTAATTCCCATCCTGTGGGAAACTTGTAGGAGCCTGCAACCAGACGGCTCTGGTTTTGGAAATGAGATTGTCTTCATGCAAAGTGCCTGAAGGGTAATGTTCTCCTTTTAGTCCAACTAAATGCATAATGAGTTTTCCAGTACCTGTGTTAGCACACTCACAGCCCTACGAGGAAGAGTCTGACATGCTTGCAAAAGGCAGGTTTTTGTAGCCTGTGAAATTTCTGGTGTGTCATATGTGACTAAAGCTCATGGCATGTGTTGCACCCGGGCTTTAGACTGTGTTTACTCAGAGAAACTTTCTGCAGAAAGAAATGTGAGTAGTATGGACCCTAATGTGGACTGTTTGCTCAGAGTATGAATATTCCTTTTCTTATAAAAAGGAAAAAATTGGTGATGCCTTGAACTGGCTGGCCTATATGTTATGCAGTCTGCATAAGTGTATAAAAACAGAAGAGAGAGCAGAAAAACCTTAAACATATTGCAGCTCTTTTTGATCAAAAACCGACTTTGCATTTCTGATTAAGGAATATTCTCTCAGTCATTGGGCGTTTTAATTCTCTATTTTCCTAACATGTGAATGGTTCAGCAATTACCTGAAATTAATCAGTTGTTGTGTAGGGAAGTTTCCCACTCAACTTAAAGTGTTACCTATGATGGTAAGGGGAAGATGGTACCAGGACATCAGGTGCTTTTGGGGGCTGATTGAAAGGGAGTAGGTTTGTAAAGCCAGTTCTGGAGCCTGTGTGAAGCATAGCCTGGCTCCTGTGTAGTGCACTTCTGAGGCAGTATTATAAGCTCTCCTGGTCCCTCAGGCTTGACACTAAAATGGCAGGAATATTCAGTTGTGTGGCTCAGTTGCAGGAGGATGTTTTGCAAAAGACTGTTACACACTTTTGTGTGCTGTCCTGTTTGAAAGAAGATGCTTCTGTAACCAGGTGGATGATTGACATCAATGCTGTTCTGTGCTTTCAGTGTTTATTACCAGGTGTGTATCTGGGATTTAATTTATTGCTCTTGAGAGATTCTCAAGGGTAATTATGTTCTGAATAAAGCAGTCACAGGTTTTGTACCTTACCACTTGGCTCTTCTGTCTCTGTGCCTTTATCACTGAGCTCCTTGGAGTGTATTCTTTTCTGAGACTGCTTGCCAGTGATGAATGAGGCCTTTTTCTATATTGACCTCAAACTGTTCTTAATTACATAATTCCAGCCAGCCACAGCAATGAGGTGTGCACAAAAAATTTACTTTATGGAGGCACTTTATAGAGCTTACAGTGCAGTTAAGTTGAAATTCCATAGCAGTTATGGGAAATGCATGGCTGATTATGCCCTATGCTGTGCCTTCCCTCAATTCTGTGCCATGAAAGAAACACATCATCTGTATCATTCACTTTTGTTGTAGATGAATTACTTTGAGGGTAGAAAGGGAGAACTAGTTTCTATAATATGTATCAATTCCTACTAGTGAAACAAACAGAAAACCAGTGCTTGACTGCTGATCCTAATTATGATTCTGAGTTGATTCTTCCATTGGAAAAACAGAATAAGCATGTACACTTTCATTGTTTGCCTTTATAGATGAGCATGGAAGTAAGAATAGTGATAAATTTCAAGGTAAAGTTTTGAACAGTGAAGTTTTATTTTCACAGCCAAGGTGATTGTGAAGTGGAAATTTGATTCTGATATGCTTGGCACTGAACTACCAACCTTAGATGTTTTGCATGTAGTGAAAATACTATTCACTGAAATAGTTTGAAGGAGAGCCACCTGTGCGCATTTTGTGTATAACTGAGATGATAAACACTTTATTTGAATGTGATATTTGCAGGTTTATTTGTACAAGAAAAATTTTGGATAAGAAAATGATGGGTGAATTTTTTTTTTTCTTTTTTCCATGCAGCTCCCAGGAGCTTCGCATGTTTTGTTTGTTTTTCCTCTGGTCTGCAGTATGTAGTGTAAATTCAGGGCTTGATAAACAGTGGTCTCTGAAAAATTACTTGGAAAATTCTCCCTTTCACCAGAGGAGGTGGGTGGGGCCTGATGTCAGTGCTGAGACCCAGGAGCAGTTGCTGATCCTGAGGTGACATCCAGGCTGCCACTGTGTGTGATGAGCCTGCGCCATTCTTTTAGGCTGGTACCTTTAAATGCCAAGCCAATCTTTGTAATTTCTGAATTTGACACAGTACCAGCAAAATAAATGCAAGCCACCATTTATTTGCTTCAGCTTTCATGAAGGAGGCCTATCCCAGCCTCCAGGCAACCTGCCATCAATTATCCATACAATTCACAACAAAAAAGGCAAAAAAGCAAAAAAACCCTACCCATGTTTGCCAACTGCCTTAGCTTAGGGGTAATGAAACAATCCAGCCCCTTGCATTCCCTTAGCCCTGTAACTCTCCTCCTATCAAACATTTGTTCCAGAGACAAGCTGGAACAAATGTTTGTTAAAAATGTACATTTTAATATATTCCAACAGATCATGAAATTTCCTAGTTTAGAAAGCTGGCTGTGCCAAGCTCCTCTTCTATAGACTATAATTTCCTTTCTGAAGAGAGAAGGAGCATCTGGACCTACTCAGTCCCCAGCACAGAGCTCGTCCACGTCAGCAAACTGGAGCTCCAATGTGGCTGCCCAGGGTCAGCTGTGGACTGCCTGGAATCTCCTTATTAAACAAGCCCAGAGTTTTGGATCTGGACCAAACCCTTAGAACTGAACATGCTGGGACATTTGAAAAGTCCTGTTTCTATACCAGAACTCAGTTGCAAAAGGTCATTGATGCATGCTGCAGACATTTCCCTGTGTGCTCCAAGTCTCAGATTTCAAGTGTAAAATCTTATCCGAGCATAACTATGATTAAAAACCCAATTAATGGAGGGGTCTGCTTTCATTCATTTCTCCAGTGGACAAGGGAATAGACTGTGTTTAACTTTCATGATCTTAAGCTGTTGGTTTAATTGTCTTGGTTTCTTTAGAAAAAATTGTTTATGACTTATATTCTTAGCCACTGTCACTTGATAGAAATTTCCCACCAATTCCACTTCTGTCAAAGGCCATACCTGAATTGTGGCAACATAAAGTTATAATTTGGCATTAATGGTAGATTATTAATTTCAGGGAGAGGCTGGTGTGATATCTAATTTCAGTCCTGGTTCTGTCTCCATGGTTCTTTCTAGATGACTGTTCTTCTGACTTCGCTAAGAGAAAATACAGTATCGTTATTTTTGGCACTAAACCCAAGGATTGTTGGCTACTGCCGTGCTTGGGTAGATGGGGATATACAAATGGGATCCTCAGTACACATTAGTCAGGGTGATTGGAACAAGATCCTTCCATGGGACAGCAGTTATCTCCAGACCTGATTGCATCAAAAAACCCCAAACCCCACACAAAAACCCCAAACCCCACACAAAACCTTCAATCCCCTTATCCCCCAAAGAAAACTCAGCTCCAGTCTGGGTTTTCTGGGTTCCAAGTTGCTGTGTTGGCAGCCAAGTCCCACCCAGGATGTTTCTGAAAGGCTTGGTTGAGCAGTGCTGAACCAAGGTCACATCTGCAGTGGATTCTCTGGGGTTGCTTTTCAACACCAAATAATTTTGCAGTATATTTTTCCTTTGATTGCAATTTCATACTTAGGTTACTAATGCATGAAAAAAATGTACTGTCAAGTCAGATCATTTGACTTACTTTCCTGACATTTCTGTTTGGAGGAGGCAGATGTTGGAATGGGTCTTCATCTGGTGTAAATTATAGTGCTACTGTTACTTCAGTGGAATAATTCATGCAAGCTAAAGGTCTGCAAGATGATCCAGAGACCAGGTGTGCCCCATGTTCTGTGTTTTACCCCATTGTCTGTAAAATTGTAATGTATTAACAGCTGATGAATTGTGGTGTTTGTTGTGGTGCAGTTGTGCAATGAAACTCTTATCCTTACTAAGCTTACCTTGCATGTAAAGGGCATACATAAATTTGGAAGTATTTCCTAACCTCCAGGCTGTAATTTGGGGTTAGGAGAATCTCCCACATCGCACATGCACTTCTAAACTGGAAAAACAACTGAAAATGTAACAAGCTGTTGTTGGCTACTTTTTGGGTTCTCATCCAACACAGCCCTGAAAAGCCTGAATTTAGGCTTGGATTAGGAATCTCCTTACTGAGATTCACAGTTCTTTTTCCTTATTGGAGAACATGAGAAATAGCTTTTCTTCCCTCCTGGGTGAGAAGCTGCGCCCCGGTATGGCCTCATATTGAGTGATCAGTGGATGCCATTTCAGGTATCATGTGATGTTACACAGGAAGGCAGCTGAATTTAGAGCCCTATGAAGTTTGCATCAGCAAGGAGGACCATGGGGAATGAAACAGATAGGTTTCAGTGTGTTAATTCCCACTCAGAAGTAAGATAACTTAGTATTTTCACTGATACCATTGTAAATGCCTTAAAAGAGGAGCAGATCTTTTTTGCCTGGTCCCTCAGGAGTTATGTTAAGTCCTCATTAGGACTGCAAGTGTTGCCTTAGATCTTGTGATATTAGTAAAACTACTAATAGTACTACCTTAAAGTAACCATAGGAGGCTTGTTTGTCTCCTCCTGACTGAAATGTTTTGTTATTTAAATAAAGCATTGGGATATCATCAAGGTTGTGGTCCACTGAAATAAATAAAATTAGGCAAATTATGTCCATGTTGTTCTTTTCTGTATGTTAAGTCAGGAAGAAAAACAACTGATAAGATTAATATCCAGATAAGTGAACAATTGAAGTTCTTGAGATCATGTAATCTCCTGGAAATACAGAAATGTCCTAATTGCTGCAGAGCTCTTCTTAACAGAGTGGGGCAAATGCTGAAGTGTGTGTAAACAAATCTGTGTATGCATATGTGGGGCAAAAGTAAGAAAAACATTTACTATGTTGATGAATAAATATTAGAATGTATCACTTAAGAAGAAAAGCAAGACATTGTGAATGTTGGCATAGTGAGATATTATTTCTTTTTTCCCCCCAATTTTTATGGAAATGTTTAGGAATAACTTATGCTTTAAAATTTCTTTCTCTTCTGGTCAAACTGTATTTCCAAAAAAGAGGCAGAAAATAGTATAAAACAAATTTGCCTTTTTCTGAAAAATTAAGCTTTTTTAAGTCAGCAAATTGAATTACTAGACAAAAAACTACTTAGGAGTCAGGCTTTTTACCATAGGAGAATTTCTTAACTGATGTCCCTGTGTAAGTAGTCCTTAATACAGTGAGACAAGCACCCCCCCACCTCTTCAACATCTGTAACTGCTGTCCTTAGAGCCAGGAAGATCTGTATCCTTGCTAGAGCACTACCATGGATGTTTCCAGTATTGCTGACTTGATTCAAAATTATTTAAACAAGAAAAATGGACATGGAGCCAAAGAATTCACAAGCTGTGAAACTCAGGTGGGGGAAGAGGTGAGCTCCATGTTGAGAGGAGACATTTGCTGTTTCACTGGTTCCTTTCTTTGCAGCATCACACGGCAGCACTGGATTGTTGGGGAGAACTGGGAGGAAACAAGGGGGGAAAAGGAAAGTATACCTTTCTTTTAGTCTTGTGCTGATTTTCTGGTTTTTTAAGATCTTCAATTTCTGTGCTATAGTGTTTTCTGGAGTTGTCCCAGAACGCAGTAAGCAGTATGGTTGAATGTAAGTTATTGTTTAATATTTTGTGTTGGTTAATTATATGCCTTGTGTTCCAGAACAAAAATAATTTAAAAAACATACATTAAAAAAAAAAAAAAGAATTAATGGCTTGACATGCTTTTGTATTTAGTGACTAATTATAATGGGATTAGATATGTTTCTTTGTTTCTCTAAATAACTCTCTTCCCTCTTTTTTCCCCCCAGCTGATATGCATAGTTTGGGAAAATAGAAGTATAAAATATGACACTGACATTGGCTTTCTAAAATTCCATTCTGACAAGCATTTTCTACACTTCCATTAGATCCTGACAGAAGTGCAATCAAAATATTTTGTAGCCAGTGCAGAAAGGCAGGAAACTCTGTTAATCTTTGTGGGCTGGGGTGTTTATTATTATAGCTATGGATTAAAGCTCTCTCCTATAGTTGGCAGGAGAACTTATTTGATAGTGCTTAGTAACTTGGCATCACATTGGTTTCCATAATTGCCTTTCCATGTATTACACTGCAGCTGTTTCTTTTCCAGTGATCCAGGTGTTGCACTCTGAGTTGCCTGAGATGAAACCCTTGTACTGTATTAACAAGTATCTCTCCTGTGGGTGTAATGGTGGCAAGGCCCTTTAAAAAAAAAAGACTTTCTGTATGTTTATAAATGAGTTAAAAGTGTAGCTCTTCATTTGGAAACATTTCTGACTGTAAGTATGTTTGTGTATTGGAAAAACTCTGCAGGTTCTGGCTTGCATTTCTGGAGGGTCAACATAAATGCTTAATTAAAACAACAACAACAACAACAGAAGTTGTGTTATCCCATTGTAAGGGCTCTTTGGTTATGATGACAGTAGTGTAAGTAACTGTGTGCAGCAGTTGATCTTCTTTTCATATGACAAAGGTTTAATGTGGAGAAATCATATTTCTCTTGGTTATGGAGGGGACTAATGATAAAGTTTACAGAGTAGAAAAAATAAGCAGAAGTTACTATGTAGTGTTTGAGAGTAAAATCCATTCAAAAAGTGCACCTAGAAAGTTTAAAAACCCACCTGGGGAGTGCGTGTGTGTGTGAAATGGGGGTTTCCACCCAGAGTCAACTTCAGCACCTTTGAGGCAGCCAGAAGCCATTTTTTTCAATTGAAACTACCACACCAGAGGATGGAATGTCCTTGCAAAAGTATTCCTGTGAGGAAAGGTACCAAAACCATGGGAACTGGACTTTATTTGCTCTTTTTGCTTTTGATAATTGCTCATTGTGAGATGAAATCAGACTGAAGTAATACCTTTGCTTGGCTGTTGTCTTCTTTCAGGATCAAAATGTAGTTTGTTCAGGGTGACAAAATAGGACGTGCAGTGTATTACAGAGACTGTTGGCTGTGAAGAGCAGGGGTTAATCACTTTCTAGTAAAACTGAAAAAAAACCCCAGATACTTGTGGAGCATCTCAGAAAAAAACAGATTTTTCATTTTTTTCCAGTAGATAAAAGGTAGGTGGCTGAATGTTTCCTTTCCATACCAGTGTTGTTACTGTTGCTTGTGATGTAGCTGTATTTCTAAGATACCTCATTAAAAACAAAAAAAAAAAAACCTCTCTAAAATACTTGAAAAAATATATTAGCAAAATATACTCAGCAAATTTAACTTTTTGTCCTGCAAAATGAGGTGAAATTAAGTGCAGTCCTCTTGAATACTTTTAAGACATGACCAGAGAGGCAGATAAAATACAATATCACTCCTGTAAAATTCTGGGAACAAATTTCTTTTCAGGAAACAGAGCTACATGACTTCTCACAATGTGTGATGAGGCAAGAAATGGTGAAATGATTACAGAATCACAGAATATCTTGTGTTAGACAGGACCTGCCAGGACTGTGGAGCCCAACTGCCATCATAACATTAACACTAAAACCATCATTATTATTATTATTATTATTATTATTATTATTATTTGGAGAAGCAAGTAAACTGAGCAAAGCAATAGTTTTCAGTCTGATGCTGGAAATGCTTTCAAATTTCATAAAAGCTATTTAGAAAAATTAGGTGTTAAATAGAATCTAGCTAAAAAAAATTGAATTTGTCTTTCCAGCTGAGTGCAGACTAAGGTCAAATTTCTGCGAAGTGACCTCTAGTTGGCCTGCCAAAAGAAAAAAAAGGAGGAAGGAATGTACTTGATGAGTAGCTGTCCTCACAGTATCTCAGGGTGAATGGGCCTACTATTTTGGAGAGGTAAAGATTTCAGTGTTCTAAATTGGGAGACATGTAGGCCTGAATTTTTGAAAGAAGCAATTTATTTGCCCTTTTTACTTCAGGTCGAGTGGTGGTTGTACATCATTTCATTAGAAAACAACAATAAAAGAAATCTTTCCAGCTGAACAACCACAAACAAGGGACAAATATTTTCAAATACTACACATTCCTCAACTATAATATAGGAACAAAGTAATATTATATAACCTAGGGTTTTTTTTTTTTTTTGAAACTTCAAAGTATTTAATATCCTTTGATGGAAATAATTACGTTCCAAAATATTTTATGTAAATTAAATGCCATCTTCAAATTGCTGTTTCATGGTACAATGGAAAAAGGATCCCCTTATATTATAAATGTATTAAATAATTTTCTTGAATATTAATCATAACTAAAAAGGTAGCATGCTTAAATCACATCTGTATATTTGGAATACTTTAGAATGCATACATAATAGATGCATGGTACAGAATTTTTTCAATACAAGTAAAGGATTCTGATCTTAGGAGAAGATTGTACAGGACACTTCACAAAGTCTGTCTTTTCTGAATTAATTCAATGAACAGAAAAACAAATAATCAGGAAAAAATAAATTTCAAAATAATTATCCGAGTATAACTAGCATTAGTAGTTTTTAGGCAGGCTGTGTGCAAATTGCGTCCCTGATTCTATTATTTGTCATGCTACATCAAATGTTTAAAGGACTTCAGAATCAGCCAAGATACTCTGCCCTTTCTCTGGAAGGCATTACATACAAGCAAAATATTTCCAGCTTCATTAAAATTTACAGCAAATGGTTCATGTTAATTATACAAAATAAGTGTCTGGTAAATGATTTTCATGTTCATAATGCAAGTAAAAACAAATTGTGGTTTAAGGCTCTAAATAATTTTGTGACTGGAAGATTACCTAATGACTGCATTTGAGTTCAAACATCAGGTTTTTGCAAAGCCAGACATATGCAAGCTGAAACTGGAGCTGAGTCAAACCAAAACACAGGTTATTCTACAAATATCAAAAACCTCCCAGCCCTGTGTGTAGGTTATTCAGAAGTAGCATGAAGCTTGCAAACCAGTGCCAGCTACAATCCTGACCATCCCAGCATGACCCAGCCTGCTGGTGATGCCACGTGACTGCCTGCTGGGTGCACACACACTTCTGCACACCTCAGAAAAGTAACATTTGTTATCTACTAGGCCTACTCAGAGATTGTCCACACCTTGGTATCCAAACTATCACTAGAGGACCCATATTTAAGCAACTGAACCAAGCCAAATATATTGAAAAACTTCCACAGGCACACATTCATCTTCTGCACTGTTTAAATAGGTATTTGTGCCTACTTTGCACTTGAAGTAATACTCAGACATTATTTTTGTCTAGTGCAAACTTGCAGTTGTTTTTTGGAGCCACATTTAAATTACTAATTCATGTAATGCAATATTTTGAATCTTATAAAATGCCAAGAATTTTTTTGACTGAAACATATTTTACCTGTACTTTTGATTTGAGTGTAAAATTGGATAACAGATGACGATGATGTGATTACAGAGTAAAACCAGCACACACATTAATAGTCACCTATGCTAAGTCTGTATTGACAGGGTAACAGTGAACCAGTTGCAAGTTGCACAGAAAGTCATGAGAAATGCAGCCCATAGCAAGGTTCTCAGTGACAGACAGACAGAGGGAAGTCAAGGATGCATCAGGAGAACTAAATAAGGGAATTGGGAGTAGGAGCAGGAATGAGGGCTCAGGAATCCTGAGCTCAGCTGCAGGAGGATGTATGTCAAGCAGAAAGCAAACCCAACAGCTTTCCCTTATATAAATAGCATAAATAAACATCTGATATGTCAGGATTCCAGTTTGAGGAAGATTGATTGTGAGTAGTGCAGACCTGCCTGAACCTGACACTAAACATGCGACCGGCAGCAGGCCAGGACTCACCGTTCAGCTTTTTCTGTTCTAATGACCTGGAAAGGATTTTGCAGCAAAATACCTGAGCTCCATTTGGTTTATAATTTTGTTTTCTACGAGGTGGGAAGGTAAACTAAGTTCAAACTGCTTCATAATACAGAAAACCAGCGTCCCCTTCAGTGTTTTTGGATCAATGCATATGATGAATGCCTGATGCTCTGATGCTGACTAAATGGGAGTTTATCAGCTGTGGGTTGCTTTATGTTGTTTTGTGGGACTCTGCAGATGGTTTGTGGGAGGAGGATGTGGGAGCAAAGGTAGGAGTTGGAAAATCATTAGATGCATCTGATACATATATTGCTGATGTTAGGCTTTTCTTGAAAACTGGGGAAATGCATGTGCAATTAATTAAAACTTGGTAACCAATAAAGCATTTTGAAATGGAAAGCTTGAACTAAACAAAAAGAAGGAACATTCTGATGCTGATAATAGTAGATGAGATTAACGTTATGAAACTAAAATACAGATAATACTGTGTTGCTCATTAAGATCTTTAATGCTATGAAAAGTTAGCTGCTAAAAGTCTAAACCATGAACAGTACGTTTGTTGCCAGAGATGACATTATTAAGCTTGTATTTTTTTTGTGTATAAGACTGCAACCTCTCAGAAGCAATAGAATAAATGCATCCAAAATGGGAGGATGTTTTCTGTTTACGTTCAGGGGAGATGAGCAGACAGACGTGTGCAGTTCTTGCACTGACTGCTCTGTGTGAAATCTGTGTTTGAGTGTGACAGCAGCAGAGCAGGCCGGTGTGTCTGGTGTTCCCTGGGCTTGTTCACACGAGCAGCCAGGTAACTGCAGTGCTCTGTGCAAGGGCTGGGTACTGGGTGTCTCTTACCACCACGATCAGGTGTGGAAGGGATTGGTTACTGTCTGCTTCATGCATTCATTTCTTGCACAAAACATGTCAGTGGGTTGGACTGCAGCTGTGGGGACATAGCAAAGGTCTCTTTTTTAGAAGTTCAAGACAAATAAACCAAAGAAGAGCCTTCCTGAGTGTTAGGAATTAAAGAGATAAGGGTACAGTTTTGACAAGGGATAACTTATAATTCAGAAATATCTTAATGTCACCTTAGCAGAACCTGTCTAAAATTTTGCCTGACATTTGTAAAATTGAAATGACCTTTTTCTGGAATTCAGCTTTGGGTGGGACCCCACTGGATTTAAGGTAAAAGGTGCAAATGTATGCTTATCTGGGAAGAATTCCACTTCTATTTTCCTTAATTTATTGATTTGTAGATTGATATTCTTCTCTCATTCTGTGTGTCTAAAACAGAAAAATCAGGAATAAACCTGTGTGGTAGTGAGGCTGATTTTATAGATGTCTTCTGTCCATGATCTTCAGCTGCCTAAAACTGCAATGCTTTAATGGTTAGCAGGTACGTTGATAATTAAGTAATTAAACACCACATATATTGATAATAAACACCAAAGGTGCTTCTGGATTCATATCAGCCACCAAAATGAGAGTTTGTGCATTCTAAATGAATCTGTGAAGTGTTTCAATACTATCAGATGGAATACATTTGAAAACTGATTTTGTGCCAAAGTGAACAAAAAGATAGCTTTGTCCTCAGTGCCAAGAAGATGTGTTTTCACCACTAGATAATTAATGTGCATTTACTCATGCCAGTGTGGAAAACCAGCCTGGATTTTGCTGCAAGGTAACTGTGTGAGATAGAGTTACTCCAGTGGTGGTTGACCTTGTCTCCATTGGGATTTTACAGTGTACTTTCTAATGCTGGTTCTTCCACAGTGAAAAGAAAGTCTAACAAAGGAAAAAACTAAACCAGCTGTTTTGCTCTCATTCTAAGAAACCAAATTTGTATTTATAAAGATTCTTTTCATAGTAATAGTTATCTTAGTCTATTTTTATTCTTTTCCAACCAACTGCAATTATACCAGGTATGGAATATGAATAGGGCAGAGGGAGGGAGAGAGTGCCAGGTGTTTCTTTCCTTTCTGAAAGGACAATAGGGAATTTTAGGGGATGGTGAAGGAATATTTTAGGGAATGAATGGAACTAAAATTCAAGGGACAGAACATGCAGTGATTTGGTAAAAAAGGGGATGCAGTCCTGACTACATACTTCTAAAGGAATTGCTGGTACAGAAATGTGCCAGCATTTCCAATGCAAAACCTTATGAAATCATGAGTCATATTAAAAAATTAAAATAAGATTAGCTTTTAGCTGTCTTCACCACTGGTTTAGGTTTTTAGGCATCCCTTCATGCTTTTTTTTTTTTTTTTTAAAGTTACTTTGTGTTTTAAAGATTTCCTTTGCATGCTTGGGGCTAAAATTATCTTTCTTTTAATGAAAGATTAAATCCTCATAAATAATATGACCCAGAACCTAGAGTTTTAAGAAAAGCACTGTGCATCTTTAGTCTCATCATCAAATCATGAGAGGAGATACAGTAATGTATCCACTATATCTTACTCCTTGGTACTGACAGATGTGATTATGTCTGGATGATATGTAAGGTGGAAATGGGTAGAATCCACATTAAAATGCAATTTAATAATGGAATAATAACTATGTTTATAATAATCTTTATTATTACTGTTATGATGAATATGTTCTACTCATGACCACCAGAGAAATAGATGCCTTCCTGTGTCATGGTGAAAACCATGTATGTTAGACTAATCAGTGTATAATTGTCTCTGTGTAAATGAAATTTTATTTAAAATGAAGATTTTAAAACTTTTGCCTTTTATTTAATTTTACACACTTTATTTGTTGTTTTGAATTATGCAGATTATATATTATAATATGCAGAATATCTATTACGCAATTATATATTTACTCAAAATAGGAAGGAATTAGAACATATAATTTGATATACCTGGCAATATCTAACCAAACTAAAACTTGGTGTTACACCATACAACATGGTGTAAAGTTTCTAAATGCTTTTTTGTACCATTGCTCTTAGAAATTTCTGAAGCTGTTCACTATCTGTAAGAAAAGATGATACTGACCTGACTTCAGAGGTAAATGACAGCTCAGAAATAAGGTTCAAGAGTTGAAAAATAGCCAGTCTGAAACACTTTCTGAAAAAGCTATTTCAAACTGCACCATACCTTAATTTTTGTGTATGTGTGAAAGAAAGAGATGCTCTAATGGATTTTTGTCTAACTAAACTCTAGGAAATTATTCTCAGGTGTGAGGCTCCTGTAAATAAGCATTGGAACAATGATTTCTGAGAGCAATTGATAAAATCTGGCATCCTTTATGAAACAATTAAATCTAGAGATAAGTAGAGGTTTGGTACTGATTTGCATCAAAGGTCTTTGGAAGTTTTCAACTGAAGGGTTGAATGCTGTGGTTGGTGGTGTTGGGCTTCTTGAATGCTCTTCTGGTTCATTAATGTGAAATAATGTGTCATCAGAGGGGAAACAATAGTGGTCTCTAAACCAGTATAAAGAGACACAGTTGTTTGAACTGTGTGCATCCATCCCCTTTTGTTATCATTGCTACCAATATATTGATTTGTGCCTTAGGGCAAGCTATGAAAAAAAAAAAAATATATATATTTTGTTATAAGCTGAAAAGATGGGAGCTGATGAGGGAGCCGATGTGATCTTCAGTTGTGCTATTTCATCATCTCTAGGAGGAAGAATTAGTTGTATAGGAAGATGCTCTTCATAGAGCATTTGTGTGTTTTCAAGGGACCTTTTGTGGGAATTTTGCCACCATGGACCCATTGTTGTAAGTAAGCTCTGTGGCTAGTAGCTGGTAGGATTCTGTGCCAGTGAGTGCCACGTGTCAAAAAAGGTAGGCATTTACATATGAAGGACATTTTTAGGAATGAAAACCTGAAGCAGATGAAATTTAACAGGCAGGAAACCAGGGAGCTCTGCGTTACTGGAAGGAAAATTTTCCACGAGTGCCTGCTTTGCATTTCCCAGACACGCTGTGTGATGGACATGCACCACTCTGAGCAAACACTGATTGTGCTTCATTAAAGGCTTGCTGGAGCTGCCGGGGTGTTCATACTCTAGCATTCCTACAGCTCTCTGGAACTTTTGTGCATTTACTATGATGTTTTATTTGCTTTATAAAGTAGAAGTTGGTTAATGCCATGCCATGAAAATGGTGTCCTCTCACCAACCCAGTTGGTATTGCCTGCTGGCCATCAGCTACATTCCCCATAAACTCCCCTTTGGTGATGTGTTTGAGACTAAAAAAATCACTGCCAAGCAAGCAGCTGACTTAGGGCTCAGCCCAGTGCC
>WEZZ01031445.1:114701-129231 GCA_013400585.1 Chloropsis cyanopogon
AGGGCTCAGCCCAGTGCTGCATCTCTGCTGGACTGTGCTTTTCTCTTGCCATGAATGGCACCATTTCAGGTGCATTGCCTAGACCAGGCTTTTTCTTTACTTTGAGTAAGCCAGGGTGATAGCCTGAAATAGAAAGGAAAAAGTGCAGAAGCAGTGATTTGTTGAGTGTAAATGGGAAGGGAAATACACTCTGGCCAAGGGCTGAAAATGAATCTCATCAAACTAACCTGGGCCTTCAGACTGATTTGTATTCCACATTTTCTAGATTTAATCTGCCTTGGGATTTGGGAGATATTTTTAAAAAATGGAATAGTTTTCTGAACTTTGGAAGACTGAAGCTATTTCCGTTTGAAATGGCCTTCCTGGCTATATCTCAGTTTCTCATATGTACTAAAATACTGGAAAATGTGCTTTAGTTCTTTTGTAGTATGGTGGGATGTAATCAGTCATAATGACAGTTGAAATGTAGATTTTTTTTTTCTCATGCTTGGGTTAGTAATTATTGTCATGAATTTTCCCTTATCACTCTTTCATATTTATCTAGTTCTCTGAGTACAAAGTATATGGGAACTGCAGGGGGCAGGGGTGCAGTGACTGCAGGGAAGGAAACCCACAGATATTTTCTAAGACCAGCTGATCCCTGGGATAATGGCTTTTCAGCAGCTTTTAAAATGTGTGCCCTGAAAAATGTTGGGAGTGCAGTGTACTGCAGAGCATTTTAAATCTGCAAACAACACATTGCCTTTTCCTCTGGCTTTCTTTAAAGTAAGGGGCTGAGGTGCATCCCCTAAACACATCTCAGTTCTGTGTTGGAAAAAGGGGACATTTCCACCATCCTGGCTGGTTTGTTTGCTTTATGCCCTGGGGTTTTTTGGGAAGAAGCGTCAGGGGTTGACTTAGAAGTGGGCTCTGATGTCATCTGGTCAGGGCCCAGGTTTGGAATGTCAGGACACCTGGTTTCAGCCAGGACACACAGCTGCATTTGCATTTTATGCACTTCATACACAGCTGTATTTATCTTAGGAAACCTCTGTAGTTAATAATGGATACATGAAATCCATTTGGAATTATATTTAAGGAACTATTTAAATAATTTGGGTTTAAATATATTTTTACTGCTTTATATGTAATTTAATGTGTATATTTAATATGCTCTGAGTTTGATAAGCAAGTACTTGTATTTGCTTGTAGCTCACAGAGCTGTGTAAATGATTTTGTGAATTTAAGTTTAGTAGACACATTTATAACACAGTAAAAGTTGCAATGGGAAAGTGATTGGAAAGAGAATTGCTTGATTATATTAAGAAATGTATTGGGATTGAGTACTGCTAGAAATTGGTGGCCATGATAGCAACACCATCCAAACACAGGAAAAAGGAAGTCTTTTCCAGGAATCCCCCTGCAGTCCACTTTGAATGTCTTTCCTGTAGGGAGGTTTTCTGTCTTTGCTGCCTCTTTGTATTGCTACACTTGGATAAACAGAAAATAGATAGGATAAAAGAATTATTTATGATAATATAATATATTCCTAATACAAATATATTGATGCCTTAAAAAAAAAAAAAAAAATTTTTTTTTTGTTTTTAAATACATCCTGATTAGGTCCTGGCCTCCTATATTATTATGGTGTCCCTTTTTTTTAACTGGTCAGAACATGCACTAAATGTCTGTTAAATACAGTAAGTTGAATCTGGTACATTTCCAGACTGGCCTATTTGAAAGACAGAAGGAAATTTCATGCATAAAAAATTCAGAATGAATGAAATCCCAGAGTGATCGTGTCTGTTTTCCATTTATTATATATGCTATCCTGCACAGAGCAGGATATTATAAAATAATGTAATGCATAAGTCATGAAGAAAAATTTTGTGAGGGATTTTAATTCATGGAAAGAAAAAGGAAAACTCTGGCTCACATTACTTGAAGTCACAAATTCCTGAACAGAACCTTCACCTGAGGACAGCAATGTACATTGTAACCTTGTTGTAAGGTGCTACTTCAAGTGAACAAGTTTGTGGAAGAGATTTTGCACCCTTTTTATACCTTGCCATGTATGTATCTTCTGGTAAACAGTTAAATAATCCACTGTGTCAGTAATTTGGATTTTGTCTTGCCAACAGACATTATTATTTTGGGTTTTTAAAAAATTCTGGTTTAGGCTCAAACCCATATTTTGAGAATTTCTTTGTAAATGTGAGATGATACTTCATTAGTTTAAAACAGGAAGAGAAGAAAGAATCTCGTGTTACTTTATGCTGTTCACCATTATTGACAGATGTCTGAAAATACATTTTAAAAGCAGTTGAGGCCATTTCCTGACAGATAAAATAGATCCTGAACAATGTGCTTGTTAAATGCAGGGGTGTGTCTGATTCAGCTGCTTCAGGTTTCCAGACCATCCAGCAATGGACAGGGGTGCAACAGGGTCGAGTCTCCTGTTCCCTGAAGCAGGATTGACTGGGGTCCTAGGGATGAAATACCAGAATCTCAGCCTGGCTGTGATTAGCAGCCAGTGCCAGAAGATAAGTAAATAGCAGCAGGACGTATTTCTCCTCACAATATGAGACAGAACACTTAAAAGGCAGAGCTGCTAGTAAGCTCTGAATAGAAGAGTCTGGAAAATAAATTCCTGCAGCATCGTTTTGATTTTCACTACACGTCTCAGAGCTTTGAAGTTGTTCTGGCAAGTGATGATTGGTTTGTTGTTGTTGGACATCTCAGCATGTATTCATTATGCTTACAACAGACATGAAGATTGCAAATAAATTGAGTAAACCATTTAAAATATGCTATGTGCTGTAGACAGAGGAAGTTTGAGGAATGTGTTTAAATTTTCAGCCCTCACCACCTGTTTGCAGTACAAAAAAAAGCTGATAGGTGCTGCCTCCTTTTTGACCCTAAGTTTTGGGTAACTTCTGTGGAGGGATTCCTGTAACATAAAATTTGCCTACATCATGGGGGTAAGTGTTTTTCAAAGTGGAATTTCAAGCTCCTTAACACTCTCACACACACACACACAAAAAAAAAAAAAAAAAAAGAAAAAAACCAAGGTAATAGTTGTTTGCTGCACTCAAATTTTACTGTAAATAATTTATTAATGGTAGTAGAATTTTTCTAGATGTATTTATTACACTTAATGATGAGGCAACTGAAACAATCTAAACTTACAGGGAAGAGCAGGGAAAATGGACCAAAAATTGCAAGAGAAAATCAAAGACTGAGCATCAGTAATGCCTGCAGAGGGCAGTTTTCATGTGTAAGGTGAATATCTGATGCAGAAGATTGATGGGTAACTGGAACCTTAGGTTGCAAAACTTTGATCAATGGTTTTTTTAGATAAAGTTCTTTGATCTGTGTTAAACCAGAGTTCCTCCTCTGGGTATTTTGAAGTGCTCACCATGAGAAGCTACAGTATGAGTGGGTGGATCTGGCAGGAAACTACCACTTTCAGCCTAAAAAAATGATCTCCTGTGGCATAAAAATAGATGTAAAATGTGGCACAGAAACTCTTTTGTGTCTTGGGTTTGGCAAGCTTTCTGTGAGAATGGAAATTTATGTGAAAGTGCTTATTGAAGGTATTGATCAGAGGTTTGCCAGTCATCCACTGAAGCAAAATGAAAGAATCTCTACAGGTGGCTTTTGAACCACTTGAGAGCCAAGAAATAAATCTGCAGTAATTGAATAGAAGTCTAAAGGTGTTAATTGAGTTAATCTTACCTTAAACAAACACAGTTATGGTAGTTTGAACTAGTTTAAGTCTAGTTACTTTCCAGAAATGCTTTGATAGAAGAATCAGTTTTAAAGCTTTTAGAACAGATCTTCATGAAGAATGAGAGAATCATTGAAGGATAATTATGGCAGATTTTAGGGCTTGATTTAGAAAGGGACTTGTCTGTTACTGCAGCACAGGCAACAGTGCATCAGTTTCAGAGGACAATATGCTTTGCTTGGTATTGAAGAAGTCATTAGTTACCTCTCATTCTTGTCAAGTTCCTTTTGGACTGTTTTGTGAGATCTGACATTCCCAGTGGGTCTTCATAGACACAGATCAATGTTTTGGTTCCTGCATTTTATGAAAACGGATGTCAGTGTTTCAGTTTTATTGACTCATGCTGTTGAGATGAAGGCATCCTGCAGAGCATACGCTGACAATCTAAAAAAAATGTCAGTTTTGTTGAAAATAAGCAGCTTACATGTATGAAAGCTTTTACATACCAAAGTGGCAATAAGCATCCCTAGTAGGGAAATCAGTCTGATTTAGTAATTAGAGACTAGTCATTTCATAAAGCTTAGTATGCTGACTCTCCAAACTGTTCCATTGGCCTGGGCATCCAAGCAGCTCCCAGAGTAGCTGCTGACTTGCTGCAGTGCAGGGCTCAGCATCCTGCTGGCTCTGTGCCATCCCAGCCTTATTCAGGGATCCGCACTGGAACTGCCCCAGGCTCCAGCTCACCCTACGAGCAGAGTGCAGGTGTGGTTGGAGATGTCCATGGAGAAACTGCATCTGCCTGGGCAGGCAGAATCTCCTCCACAGATCTTAAATACCTCCCTGCTGCTCTCTAATTGACTCAGCAGGAGATGGAATTTATCACTTGGGGCTGCTTTTGCTTGGCACTGCAAATTAGGCTCAGGTTGGGTATCCCATGCTGCCCTGCGTGCTAAGAAATTTGTAGAAATCGCTGATTATGAAAATGCTCAGGAAGGGCTCTTTTCAACATCCCCAAACCTTACCTGGGCTTCAAATCCTGGACCACGCATTCTCACAGGCCATTGTGATTAAATGAGGAAGCTTTGCTTCCCTCTTTCATTATCTGAGGTGGCATCTTTGGCATTGAGCTGAAATAATTTCCTGTTTGTGGAGATGGGAAAGTTCCCACCTGTTGAAAGGAACGTTTTAACACAGATGTGTTAAGGCTGAACCTTGTGCTGTTTGAATTACTGCTCAGTGCCTGTGGTATGTATTGTGACTTCAGGCTGGAACTGGAGTTTCAGAAGGCAAACGTGGAACAAACAGTGCCCAGTTCTATAGATGGTAATATATGTAAATATATATATATACATACACAGTGAATACAAAAGGTTGGGGGTCCTTGTGTATTTACTACTTATAAATATAAATGGTCAATCAGTGCTGAAGAAGGAATTCCACCACTATGAAGAAGGCAGTATGATCTTACAGTTCATCTGTAAGCCATGAGTTTAATCCCAGAACTTTTTTCCAGTATTTAAATAATAATTCTTCCTAAGTATTTGAGTGAACTACTTATTCCATAGCACCAATAAAGGATCCTATAAAATTATATAGTTTGGAGTAAAAATAAAGAAATCATGTTGTCCAAATGTAAATATGGGTATGTATAAACCAGGAACTTCTGTAGCACTTTGTTAAGTTTCTGAAAGATTATTCACTGGATTCTTGCATTTGGAGATAAAAGTTAGACCATCCATTAGCTGACCCTTTAATCTCATACTTCATTTGCTCTCACCACTTTACCCTTGAGCTCATTATTCTGTGTTTTTATTGATTATATCTCTATTGAAAAATGTAGTGTGCCTCATTCTCTAGTTCTTCCAGAATTGTTAAAGGTACCCTTTAATTCTTTGATTGCTCGTCACCTATCTAGCTGGAGAATGTGGTCTCTCAGGAAGGTTCTTGGGGATACTTGGTTCCCATCTGTGCTTCTGGGTAATGTCAGTGGGGTCTAGCATGTCTGGTGTGGTCTAATGTCATGTCTGTTTGCATGCTGGAAGTCTTGGGGTCTCAGAGATGCAGACTGAAGGGTGTTGTCTGGTATCCACACTCTCATTTCCTAACAGAACAGAATCTTTATTATTCCTTAGTGCCTCAGCACTAAAGCTCAGCAGTGATTTCTGTTACGAGGAGTTTGAAATTATTACATTATCAATATTCAATTGTTTGGGGGTTTTTTGACGGCTGACTACAATCTAATAGGGGCAAGAGATCATGGATCCCATTATAACTTGGGAGCTTCATTGCCTCTTACAGTGAGATTTAGTGGTTAGACTTCAGTGATATTGACCTGGATCTGTGGAAAGGCCTCAGAGATCAGCTCTAGTACAAATAACTTCCTTTCCAGTTGTAAGAGTCCTGGAACTGTACTAAACCAAGTGCAATGAGGCATGAGTCTCAAGTAAATTACATTATGGATAATAAGAAAACACACTAAGAAATTCTACAGAATTTAAGTTATTTTTGAGAGAAATAATTTAATATGCTCAGAATCCAGTCAGTATGCTGAGCTCTAATTGCATATCTAATATTTCTTTAAAAATGAGCAGTGACTGGCCTACTAACATAAGAGTTAAGAAAAGATTAGATTAGCAGCATAAATTGAAATATTGTTTGAATCAGATCTTGAAATGTAATTACCAAGTGCTGTATAGTCATTATGGAGAATGTGGTTCCTGCAGATGTACCTGAGAGCATACAGAGGTGATCTATACCAAACCAAAGCTTTCAATTCATTTGACAGGTTATATAATAGAATCAATAAATGGTGGTGTCTAAGAATTATTTTCATGGTGTAATATGTAATAATAATTTCAGTTTAATCAGAAGCAACCATTATTATCAAACGATATTTTGTTTTATATTTAGAGATTGCGTATTTTCTGATGATTGAATAGAAACTAACAAGTGCAGGTATTTCTGGGTTTTGTATTCAAACCTAAAGAATACTAAGACTTTTAGCCTGTTTCAATGGCCAGATACTCAGCAGCTAGGCAAGGTTATTTCTTAGAATGGACATTTCTTATTTATGATTAGTCCTTTATTAATGCCACAGCTGTATCTCACTCAGCAGTCACCTTTCTGATTCGTTGGCAAGATTCTATGAAGTACAACAAGCAACCTCTGAGCTGTGTGCTTTTGTAAGTTGTTATATTTAATTTATAGACTGTATGGAGTGTAAACTGCACTGCTCTGCTTAATATCAAGAGTAAAAGGGGCCCTGAAACAGCAAGACTGTTTATATTCTTCAAGTGTTGATATTCAAAGAATGCCTCAGAGTGAGGTTTGCTTTGAGCACAATATATTTATAATTTCGTTTGTTAAAATGCTGCAGCCAAACATGTGGAACTTGGGACTAAATAACTCATATTGTTCTTCTAGTACACCAAAAGGATATTTTGCATGCTAGAACCTTTTTGATGCAGCTCTGCCGAGTAACTATCTTCTAAAATATGACTGGATAATTTACAAAAATGAAGGTATACTTTGTAGTACCAAAAGAAGTCTATATTTTGGCATAATATATTTCAAGAACTAAGTCAGACTGACTTCTGGTATTTGCTCCTGATAGGAAAAAAAAAAATCAGAAAAAGAGCAAATTACGCTATTTTGGTTTTAAATTACTAGATTTCTAAATTGGTGAGTATTGTATTAAAACCAAATCAGAGTGATTTCTATGTAATATAGCAGTTTATCAGGTGTGCACCGTGGGGTGCTTCTGATCCTCAAAGTAAGCTTTTCCCTTTTTGTCCTACAGAACATCCACAGGGAAGATTCCCCATGCACCCCGAGCCAAACACAAATTTATATCAATTTCTTGCATTTGCATTTATGTATTCAGAATTGCAGAGGAGGCTACACACCTGCTGAAATGTCACAGAGCTCAATACTCAGCTAAACTGGTCATTTACTCAAAATTACTTAAAAGAAAAAACACGAGCCAAATCCAAAAAAACAAGTCTTCAATTTTCTGAAAATTGTGTCTTGGGGGAATTTCTGTTTTAAAAACCCCATGTATATAATTTACATTATATATAATTATGTATATATATATAGCTATTACCTAGCTTTAGGTGGGTGCAACCTTTGCTGCACTTTCTACATTTTATTTTCATGGTTTACGTATGAGTGTAACTGCAATAGCTAGTGGCATCTGATAAAAATTTAATCTGTCATTTTGACAGTGTTTATTATTCATTTTCAGTGCCTTCTACAACAGTAAGAAAACCGCAACAGCCCACCAACCACAAATAAACCCTGTCAAAAATTCCCCTGTCAAGCAATGAGCAAATTCCTTGTCAAGAAAGGATTTGTGATCCAAATACAGGAGGGAATTCAAATACTCCAAAGTTTCTAGTAGAAGAACAGAGAGCTAGTCAATGTGAATTGTAAATGTTCAAAGAGGAGCCTGATCCAAATTTATTGAAGCTAAAAAACATTTTTGTAATTGTTAAATTAAGGGGGTATAAACTATAACGTTAAATTCTGGGTTGGATCTAGAACACAGTAAGAGGCACATTGTTATATTTATTTTTTACATATGTCTACAAAATCATTGATTTTCAATAGATAAAGTTAATGAAAATACATTAAATTATCCCAGGTAGTCATCAGTTCTAGATCAAAGCAGTCGAAGCTTTTGGGAAGGACAAAAGCTGAATTAACATTGTCAAAAATGTATCTGAGTGTGACTTGTTAACTTGGGTTTTGTTTCAGCAGCAGTGAAATCTGTGCTGGCTCATCCATTGGACGGAGATTTTTACTGGGATTTTATTTAGGACTAACCCAAATAGCTGTCTCATCTCTGTTATTTTTGGTTTGTAACAGGTCTTATCCTTGGTTGTGGACTGTTCTTAAAAACATATATTCATAAAAACATATATTGCTCAGTGCCTGAGCAGCTGTGGGAGCCAGCTGAGGTATGACCGTGCACAGCCACTCCTCTCTCTTCCTCTGTCAGGAATCTGCAGGGATACCATCACACCCTCTCCCAGGCTGCCCCCAAAACACCTCCCCTCTCCCTTTTCCAATGCTAGCTCAAGAATTACTCTTCTCCCGGGTTTTCCAGGTTACTCCTGTGATTTTATCTTGCTCGATGAGGTAGAAATGTTGCCTGCCAGCTGGAAACTGCTGGAAACAGGGAGGCCTTTTATGGAAATGCTGACACAACTTTATCTATAAAATAGCAGCGTAAACCATCTGTTTCCAATAAGGTTCTTATCGTCTTTTCTTGTCAAACTTATCACTACTAAAATATTTTGCTCTCTTCAATATAAAGGGGTGCAGTTATGGACATGATAAGGAGGAACTTTATGAAGGGTGGTTTTCCCTTTTGATACTGATTTATGCGTGTTTATTTCATTGCCAGAGGCAAAAAGCCGTATTCCTTTTATATTCTTCCAGTTCATCTGCCTTGGTAGTTCTTCAGGGATACAATGCAGAGGACCACACTTAGACATGTATCTTATCCTGTGGCTTTTAAAATTGCTACCATTTATTGTTTAAAAACTGGTGCACAGGTGACTGTGCTGAAGGGCAGTGGTTATCAGTGGGAGAGTCTGTCAGAATGTTATTCCATTACCCTCTAACTAACTAACCTCTAACTCTTCACACAAATTCTATATATTAAACCTGTGACAATATTTGCCTGGTCTTCTCTTTTGCTTACTTAATGCAGTTCTGTCCATTGTTTTATCATGTGTAATAGTAAGATTCATGGCAACAGGTAGGGGTTGGAAGAGCACAGGCCTTGAAGGATTTTACTTTAAACATTGAATAAGGTCCTGGTTTAAAGAAGTAGAGAAGAATTAGTTCATATGGTGTTATCAACTCAGTGCTGAAGGCCTGCTGCTTGTGGGTGGTCTACGAGGATCAATTTGTTTTATTACATGGATCTAGTATATGTTGCAACATTACTGAGAGCCTGAACTCCCACATGAAGTTTTGAAAGCCAGGCAGAAAGCTCTTTCCCAAGGAGATGTTCATCGGTGTCTCAGCAGTTCACTTTTCCATCACTGCTCTCCTTAAGGCAGAAGTTATGTTGTACTTGAAGGCTGGTGAAAAGCTGTTTTGGAGGACTGGCTGTTCATTTAGTGTTTAGGACGTCTGGGTGCAGCACACAGGCGAGGCAGGTCTGCCTGGGGTGAGATGCAGAGCTCGCTCTCACTGCAGGTACAATACAATCTGGCTCAGCGCTCATACCTTGCCTCGGTGCTCCTGCAGGTCAATTGTGTCTCTCCCGTGTGTTGTAACTCCACTGTGGGACACTCCTCCCTCAGAGTGCTCTGTCTTGAGCACTGGTGTGCATCTTTAGTGGGATGAAATTGTCACTTCTTAAGCCCTGCAGTGCATTTTATTTGAGAAATTTGTTTGATTGTAACCCTTTAATGAATTTGATTCCAAGCCTACCAGCCTGGTAGGATTAGTGATAATATAAAATGATATAGTGATGACATATTTAGCTTTACTTGCAGAAAAGATTGTTCGCAGTAGCTGTGTGAGGGTGTGTTAGCTCAGACCACCAGTGGAGCAGGAGTTTGTGAGGCAGGGCATTGGCAATATTGCATTTATTCACTAGTGTAAATAAATCTAGCAATAGGACACTGCATTCTGGAAATTATCACAAACCTCTAGTGCACTTTGTGGAGAGATGCCAGCTATTTCTAATCCTTTGGGAATTGTCCAGTAGGTAGGTATCTATGTGAAAAACAGCTCCTGATCAAAGGAGTGAAAGTCAAAATCTTTAGCTGGCGTTAACTGGAGCAGCTACAGATTTCTCAGAGCTGGTTCTTCAAATTAGCTGTGAATGCAACATAATATTTCCAGCCTTTTTCTTCAAGAAAAATGAGTAGTTCTGAGGCAGCTAAAAGATCAGATTTGTTTCAAAAGCTCTGTTAAGTCTAAAGTATAACATCCTTAACTGATTGATTGAATTGCAGTACCAGGTAGAAGAAAGCACATCAATTTGCAGAGATGTTCCAGTCTTGCTATACACAAAAATGCAACTAGTGACCCAGGCAATACAGCCACCTCTTAAAGGACTTGAACATAAATATCTTACAGGTTTTGAAGAACCAAGATAATGGTCTCACTTCTGTCCTTTGATGATAACAAACATTGGTCTTTACTGTTACCTAGAGTGTATTCCAACATGCTGAGTACCTTGCTGAGCTGGATTCATATTTCTAAATTCACAGTAAAAAGCTGGCAAAAAATTGTCTATTTAAGGTGTTGTGGTTTACTTCCTGCTTCAGAATTATCAATAGTTAAAAAAGTCTTGTCAAGCAGTTCTTGAATGGGAAATTGTAATGTTAAGGTGTCTTCTTGGTGTAACACTCAGATGTGTGAGGTGGTGAAGTAAAGCAAATATATGGGTTTTCCTTAGGGAAAAGGTTTCAAAGAAAGAACTTGGGGCTTGAATGGAGAAGTTGAAGTGGAAGGGTTTTCTCATTCAGAAAACAAAAATATGTAGGAACCTAAAAATATAGGAAATGAGGGGACTTTTTGATGAAAAACAAGACCTCCGAAGACTCTGATGAGCTTGTGATAAGCTGGAGTTTATCTGAACCAAGCAGAACATTATTTGAGTTTCCCCAGGGAGTGATTCGAAAAATATTGCAGAGATTTGGTGAAGGGACTTGCATTATGTTTGTATGCCAAACTGCTGTTTCAGTCACAGTGTGTCGTTTTAATGCAAAGCCAGCAATAATTCCTTGTTCAAATAGAGTCTACACGGTGCTAAAGTGGACCTTTATGTCCTTTATGAAAGTTGTTTAATGGCACTGAAGACTTAAGTTAAATAAAAAGCTGGTTTTCAGCTGTGTTTGTTCCAAATTCTTTCTTGAAACCTTTTCTCTAAGGAAAAAGCATCTATTTGTTTTACTTACTTATTTGTTTTACTTATCATGTAAGTTTGGAGATGGCTAAACTAAGACACTTCCTCTGTTACACTGAGTCAAAGGTGTGCAGGATTCCTGGCTTCCAGCCGGTGATTTCCACTTCAGAGCCCAAAGTTAGGTCATGCTAGAGCCCAGCCTTATGTCAGGGTTCCCTGTATTGATTATGGCCATTACCGAGTGCAGTAAAGGCCAAGTTTTGATACCAGCAATGGGGTATAGTCACACTAGAGTGCCCACACACCCTGGATTGTTCCCTACAAGTGATCTGGAGCCTAATGCTTGAGTTGCATCCCTTAAACTTGGATGCTTCTCTCAACCACACACAGGTTTCCATTCTTTTGTAGAAATGCATTATTTTCACTTTTGTATTTTATGCTTCTACATCAACCTAATTTCAGGTCCTAGCTCTGCTGTGGGAGTTAAGTGGTGCAACAAGATGTCAGTATTCAGAGTGCTCTGCTTTGGAAAAAAATGTTACTGTAACTTGGATGCTGCCTCCTTGGGCTTTTAAAGGCTCATATCAAAGAAACAATAGTAGGGTAAAATTAAAAAGATCTGAAAAATGATGAAGTAGTTTTAAAAGGAGGAAGTAAGGGAAATACTAAGTAGATTATGTTCAAAGCAAACAGTAGCTGGAGGTGATGACGGCTGGTTTGTTTTAAACTAGGCATCCCTACTTGAATTTTTATTCATTCCAAACTTTTTAGTATGGTTATTTGCCTGACAAAGTTCATAATGCTTCCTCCCTGAAGTATGGAATGATATCCAATGAATAGGAGCAGGAGAGCCTGGAGAAAAGCCTTTCATTTCCTCTGTCCCAGAAACCATAATCCTGCAGGAGAGCTAAGTAATGGCTGGTATGTATCCATTTATCACTGCTATGCATCTAAATGACAGGGTGGATAGTATGTCTTCTTTGCTGACCTTTTTATTTTCTTTTTTCTTTCTTTTTTTAAACATTTGTATGGACCAAGAATTGGTGCAGTGCCAAAGACAAGTTAAAAATTAAATGGAAATAAAAATGTGTAATTTTATGCAGTGCATCATACTGTAACACAGAGTCTCCAGGTGGCAAAGATACCTGTAGTTCTTCTTTCATGGGATTTTTCTTACGAAGTTAATGTTGCCATTTTCCACTGTTACATCAAGGCAAAATAAGAAAGTGGATTTTTCTTAAAATTCCTTTTTAAATGTAATGAAGTTCTGCAGCATTCTGAAAATGGAACGACGACGTTCTTCACCTGACCTAGCTCTGTTCTTCTGTGGGATTTAAAGTACATTGGTCTGCAAATATGAGTCGACTTGAAGTCATCCTTGTTGCATTGTACAATCAACCACCCTGTGCTAGAGGGGAAGCTGCTCTTAAATAACTGAGTTTTCCCTTGCCAGCCTGGATGGGTTGGGGCAGCCTTGAAAAGGTGTCATCACTCAGAAATGATGAAAAAGATGGAATTGGGTCAGGTCAATGAAAACATTTTTCCACAGCTTGACTTGGATTTGTTTGCAAGACTTTTATTGAGGTTCCCTCTAGCAAATCCAAGTGGGGATTTTTTTGACTGAAATAGGTGATTTCAAACATTCCAAGAATGAAAGAAAAGGTTTTCAAGTTATGTAGCTAACAAAAGGACTGTCCTTGGTATTTCAGTAATGAAATGCTTTCTAACACAAAAAAACCTCAAAAACCCCACAACCCACACAGTAGAAAAATTCCTGAGAAATTGTCTTGCTAATTGTCTTGCTCTTATATTCAGTTTTAAGGACTTTTTTTATCCCAAACCTTTATTGAAATGAGCTGAGCCCTACTCACTTGTTACTTTACTAACATTGTCCTTTTACACACTGAAAGGAAGAAACTGCTTATTGCTCCTATATCTGTAAGTAATAAATAAGTTTAACTCTCTCTTAGGCATGAGACACATCTAAATCCCTGTCTCTTCTTCATGTACATGTGTGTGATTATCTTCAGGTTTACACTTGAAAACTAGGCTGCTCCTTTAGAGCCTTCCTCCCTGATGCTGTGCAGGAAGCAGCCATGGTGCCCTGAGGGCTGCCAAAGTCTGTTCCATGTCAACTGGCAACCAGAAGTTGCTGACTGAGCTGTCTGAACTGTGGTAAAGGTAATGGTGGCAGAAAAGAAACAAGAGGCTTTGTTCCTGAAATTCTTGCAGATTTTTTTGTTTACTGTTCTTCTTTTTTAATTTCTTAGAGGCCCAGAATTTCAGCAAATGAATGGCTTTGCTGTACAAACAGCATATTATGAGTACAGCTTTCCAGCAATACCTTCCTACTCCACCCAAACACCGGGTAGCTTTCACTTCAGTTTGAAATGCTGAGCCTCTTGGAATGCAAGGATTTTTAATTATGGAATTGAGTTTTCTTGCTAATTACAAATCTTTATTTTTAGTTGAAAAAGAGGGTGATATTAGCTAGCAAGGATGCATTTAGGGAATTACAGGAGCCCACTTTGCAAACCGCAGTGTAGAATAGCTTGGTGGAAAAGGCAGCGTGTAATGATAGGTTGCTATTGAACTTTGATGTGTATGGCTTCAAAGAATGAGGGTGTTTGGGCAGCAGCAAGTGCTTCTCTTAGATATAATAAGACATCCATATGCATTTTGCGTGACTTCAAAAGAGCTAAATCCTGCAAAACAAGGAAGGCAAGCCAGTTATTTTGCAGTGCATTGCTCTTTTACCAGTTAGACTCTGAGTGTTAGAGCATATGTGAAACTGGAACAGTGCAACTTGGAAGATTTGGAATAGATGGGTACAGAGAAGAGCAGAGTTAGGGGCTATTTATTTAATAAATAAATAAATATTATTTATTTATTAAATTTATATTTGCATTTTCCCCTTGAAAATAATAAAATAATAATTGGTTAAA
>WEZZ01031445.1:135559-150734 GCA_013400585.1 Chloropsis cyanopogon
TTGTAGGATAGTATTGATTCCATCTGAGTAAGTGTAGAAGCATACTTCAGATATTGATTTACAATTAATTTGGAGGCTTTTAATTGTATCCTAACCATAGTTTTTCCCTTCTCAGTTTTCCCCAGTCAGTCAAAATTGAAATCACAATGCTGAGTGGAAAAGAGATTTATCTATTTATTTATTTAGGCAGAATTTTCTGGAAGGAACAAACCCCAGCTGCCAGGTCACATTAAGAGAGCCCTTTACCTGAGACATTATTTCTTCTGCCAGGTCAGGCTATATTGTTCTGCTGTTGCTTTCTGCTTCTAGACACCTGTTCAGAGCTTGGAGGCTGGGTTTTCTTGGTTGGTGAATCTGAGAGGGTGAACTCCTTCCAAGCCAGAAGCAACTGGCCAGATGCAGTGTTTGGATTTAGGAAGGCTTCATTGATGGTCACAGCAATTTCAACGATTAATTAATTGAGTCTCTTCTGGGGAGCTGACTTGCACCTTGATGCTTCACAGTATTTATTCATACTTAATGGTATTTGTGGCCTCCACAGGAAAAGCAGTTGAGCCTGTAATTTTCCAGCTGAAAATACATGTTTTAAGATTATCTATATTATTTAAGAGAATACCCTGGAACTTTTTTTCTACTTCTGAACGCTTGCAGCTCCTTGTCTAGAGAGTTGACCTCCCTCAATCACATTGAAACTCACTTAGACTTTAAAGCATTCAACACTTCTTATTCTGTGGAATGCTGTTAAAAAGGCTTATTAATTGTCAACTTTGCTAATTATCCCCAGGATTTTTTTTTTTTAAAGCAGGAACTCTGGAGGATGGATTAACCCTCCCCCACCTCTTTTCCTAGGAAAAAGTTCTGATGAAATCTGGTTTCCTACAGGCTTGTGTTTTAAACTTTGTGCTTGTGTACATTCCCATAAGTATAATGCAAGGGATTTGTTCTTACCCACTTTTTTACAAGGGAGGTGGGGCAGTAACTTGGAACTCCCTTACTTTTCTAAATGCTTATGTGCACAAAATTGACAATATTGTGCATCAGTTCATTCTTTTATTAGTAAAGTATTCCAGGTTCATCCTCATGTATGCAATTGTGAAGTACTTACATGAATTCTCTCTGTAAATCATTGTTAACAAGAATTGTTTCTGTGCAACAAATGCAAAATAGATTTTGTATTTGTCAGCACTCCCGAAAACTATCTGATTTTCAGAATAATTGGTGTTTACATTATGATTTGCAAGTCACAGTAATTATATATATTATCTATATTAGTATTATAAATCATATACATTAATATTATAAAAGATAATACTTTATTACTACTCAGAAAAAAAGCAAAATACAAACAAAACAGGCAGTCTGATTCTTGTTGGAGAAAATGGGGAGGGTTTTTCCCATTGAGTTAATGGGATCTGGATCAAGCCCTACATTATTGTTGCAGCAGGCTGACAGTCCAACATTATTAACCCCAAGCTCCTCTTGTCCCTGTCTTGGCAGTCTGTTGACATGCACAACAGTACATCTGCAGAATGGTTGTTAGCACGCATCATCTTTCACATTGATTTACTTCTGCACCTCTGCTTTGTGAGTCAGCAGGATTAACTGTTGTAATTCATATCTCAAAACTCAGCTTTTCATTTTCTAGCTCTTTAAACTTTAAAACCACTGTATCTGTGTAATCTTATATTTCCCTATGCTTTTCACAAACTAGCATGAGGATGACAAAGACAGGATGAGAAGACCCCTGTGCAAGCTGTTTTATTTCCAACCCTTTTTCATTAAATAACTGTACCCCTTCTGTTCCAGTCTTTTTATGTTAAGCAATGCAAAAGAATTGGGCTTTGGTTACACTATGCATCAAGAAGCCCCTCCTGGCAGAAGAAAGCCTAAAATTGGCAGACTGCTTTCAGTACCAGTCATCATCTTTTTTGTTTTTGTTATGCTGCGTTCTCTACCACTGTAGGTCTGTCAGCCTCTAGACTCCTTTAATTAGCACATTTGGTAGGACCAGTAAAAATGCGATGAAATGGAGCTGCTTTGATGCCAAATCCTTTTCTTTTCGTTGTCATTTCATCTGTGACTCAGTGCTATTCGTGTCTGCAGAAAACACTTATATATGCAGATTTTGCTTGGGCATTTATTTCCTTCAAGTAGGTCACTGAAAGATGTATTCCTGTCCTTCATATACCTGCCATCACCTCAGCTGAGGTAGTGGTTGCTCACTGCTTCTACTTTTTATGGTGCACATTTTTGTGGTGTCATTTTCCCTCTTTCTTTGTTTCTTTCTATTTGTTCTGGTTCCATGTCCAGGCCTTACTTTCCTTTTGCCATGTGCAAGACGCAAACCAGGAATCCATGAAAGCAATATGGGCACAAAAATGTGAAGTAAGTAACTTTTAACAACAAATGAAGCAGCAGTAAATGTTCAGGTGCTGCTCTGAAAATGATTTTATATGCTATCTTTTAAAAATTTTGTCCTGCTTTTGGCTTGAGAATTAACCTTGAGAGAGATGTACTTGAAATGAAGACAAGCTCAGCACAAGCAGCCCAAAGCAGAGAAGACCTTACACACCTGGTCTGTGCACAAACTTTGACACTTGCTTGTGATGACTGCTGGACATTGACAGCCATCTAGTGGCTGGGATGACAGGTTGGGTCCTCTGTCCCCTTCCTCCCCTCCCAGTAATTAGTACAGCTTCAGTGGTGACACCAAACTGGGCCTGGGTGTGGCAGTGCCTGGTGTGATTTTACTTCCAAGCTGCTGATGCTAGCCTCTGTGTCTGAGAATCTGGTAAATTAGTTGTAACTGGCAGTTTGACTGCTGATAAATTAGATCTTTAAAGTTAAACCATACTCCAACACATCAATATATAGCAGAAAAAAATTGCATTTTCCCTACTGTGCTTTGCATTGAAATCCTCTTTCTGAAGGTTGGTTGTTGTGTAAGCTCAGGGATGAATGAGTCCTTAAATGTATCATTGGATATCTCTCCTACCTTATCTTTTATATTTGCTGACTGCTTTGAAACTACATGGGTTTGAATCCTGTCAGTTCTTTAGTCAGGTCCAATACCAACTAGAGTTGTACTTTTTTGTTGGTAAGAAAGGAATTGCATAAATGAAATTTCTTACAGGAGATCCTTTTGCCTCATTAAAAATTTCCAAAGCTGCTTCTCAAGCCACTCAGCACCTTATGTTACAACTGTAGAGGTAGAAAGAACATGTGATATATAAAGAGTTTGTAACTTGGTCTCTGTGATTAAAACAAATCTGCAAATTTCCAAGCCAGAGAGGAAATGGTAGAATGATTTCCTTTGCTGCCTTTGCTGCTTTGGGTGTAGCAGCATAACATGCCTGCAGTTCAGGCCTGGGAATAGAATGTCAAAATGTTCTTGTGAAATGAGCTGGCTTTGAAACAGCTGCCCTTTCCAGGTTACTCTTTCAGTGTAATCCTGTCACAGCAGAAAGAAAAACCTAGGAGCATCGAATGTAATCAAAAGATGTACTGTTGTGTTTTCTGACAATATTACGAGATGGTAGGTTTTTTTTCTTTTGGTCTTAGTTTGGTTTTGTTGTTTGTTTTTGTTTTTCGTTTTTTTTTGTTTGTGTGGGTTTTTTTGTTTTTGGTTTTGGTTTTTTTTTTTTTTTTTTAATTGCCATCATATCTACAATCTGATAGGGAAGCAGACTTCTCAGGAGCTTTCAGAAGTTGCTCTGTGCTTTCCCCCTGCCTTTGTCTGCCTCTTTCCCAGCCGCTGAGCCAGGGAGCCAGGGACCTAGGCAAAAGCTAGTCACCATCTGGCTCAGCTCTGATTTGCCAAAGCAGTTGCTATGTGGTTTATTTGAAGTTATGACAGAATGCTGACTTTGGGCTCAATAACTTAGAAATTTCATTTATGCAAACTGTTGCTCTTTTGAACAGCACAACGAGTTCTGCGGGTGATACGTTAAAGAAGACATAGACCATATGCCAGACATCTGGGGGGAAAAGGCTAAACATGTCAGACAGCGCATTATGTCATGCTCACAAGGGAGAAATGAGAAGAGTGGTTTCCAAAATACGATCTGCAGTTTGGAAAATGATTCTCACAGTGTCATAAATGGACTGTACAGCACACTTGGTTGATGTCTTGACTTCACACTGAAAACATTTCCTCCCGAGCTTCTGCAGCACCTCTTCGAGTCATTTAGCCTGTTGGTGTGATAAAGCGATTGAAGAGCAGCTGACCTGGCGAAAATTTCAATTTGAGTTTGTGTTAAAAAGCTGTTAGTGATGGCAGGCAACAGTTAATGACACATCTGCTCCCTTTCTTCAAGCTTTGACATTGATGGAGTAACTGGGCTTGAGATGAGGCACGAAGCTGAAATTCCAAATCTGCTCATATTTATTACTTTGTAATTTTCTGTTTACATCTGGTTTAAATTAGGACAGAAATGTATAGAACAGTGAAATTGCCTTTGTGCTTAGAGCTGTCAATTTTTACACCAGTAACAGATTTGCTTAAACAAACAATGGTTATGATCTTTGATTAGGGGGATGTGTCCTGTGTATATAGTTGACACTACTCCCAGTCTTGTAGCAGTTAGAAATTAGACCTGTTTGGGAATTTTCAGTGGTGTTTTTAACTGAATTGTCCAGTTTCAAAGATATTTTGCATAGGAGGGATTTCTGTGGTCAGATGGAGCTCCCACCCACGTAAGATCAGTCTTATTTGCAGCATCTCAGGGATCAGGAGAATAATTTTTGGACTGTGAGTGACAGCTTTGCCGTGTGTGACTCAGACACTGTCTTGGCACTAGGATTCTTGGTTTGCAAGTTGTGACACATGGTCTAGGGACAGCCTGGGGATGGTTCTTTGGTTTTGCAGCTGCTTGCTCCTTTAGGAGATGAATATTCATTAGGACAGAATGAAAAAATCTTTTCTTGCTGCTAGGGCATTCTGTGAAATGTTGGCTACACAAGCAAAACTTTCTACTTGACTTGTTTTTTGAACTCTTTCTCAGACATATTTTAATTTTAGGCGAACATACTGAGGTATACTCACCTCATGATTAAAAAAAAATCCAAACATATCCAGTGTGTTTGGCTACAAAGTAAGAAGAAAACAAAGGCAAAGACTTATATATGATAAAACAATAGAAATGTGTGATCATATGAATAAGTACATACAGAGGATGTATGCATATAGTCAGCCCATACTGGTCGTGTATAAATAGTGACAAAGGATGGTCTTTCATGTATGGTTAAAATACCTAAGGGTTATTTTGTACGTAGTTAAGATATATCCATGGCAGTATCACGTGTGTGTGCTGGGTTAATCATGTGGAGCCACGACCAGCTGGATTATAAAAACTGAACATAAATCATGTGAGGAACCTCTTGTTACTCAGCTGGAGATCTGCTGCAAGTACCACTGCAGTGGGTGCTGCTGTTGCCTCTGGACAGAGGCTGGCTGTCCTGTTTGAAAGACTTGATTCTCTGTGCTGATGTTCCTCCACACCAATAAATAAACCTCACCCAATAAATGGGATGGTCTTTTTTTCTTTCCCCCAGCTGCTGCCATGCCTGTTGAACCCTGTCCCATCTGGCTGTGTAGGCCAGCAGGGAGCAGGCAGCCTGTGCTGTTCCAGACAGAAGTCACAGGTTCTTGTCCCCAGTCAGACCTCTCCAATGCACTGTGCTCAGCCCTTGCACAGAGCAGGGAATTGGCAGGAGTTCCTCACGGCAGAGGTGACACCCCACTGAGCAGAATGACATCCAAAGACTCATGAGGCAAAGTTCCTTTGATAGAGTGGGGAAATTGGAGACTCTAGTTTACTTTTTTTCTGGTCAAGAAATAAGGTGGTAAAAGAAGAATGACACATCTCTTAAAAGTCCTTAACATCAGCTTTAGCTATGCTGGTGTGTGGTTTTCTCTGTGTATGTAATGCTGCTTCTCATCTCCAGATGTGCTCCTTCCTTGTCCAGTCCCATTCCTTCAATTTCACAGTTGGAAAATGTGTTGTATGTTCTCTCCTCTGTCCCAGGAGAAGATGGTGAAGAAATAGCCTGCACTCAGAATGGACAGATGTACCTGAACAGGGATATTTGGAAGCCCTCACCATGCCAAATCTGTGTGTGTGACAATGGAGCTATTCTCTGTGATGAAATCCAGTGCCAAGATCTGCTGGAGTGTGAGAACCCCCAGGTGCCGCCGGGAGAGTGCTGTCCCGTGTGTCCCCACACCCCACGGGATTTTGACCCCACCATTGGTAAGAGCCTTCTCTAGTGTGAGAGACAGCCCAAAGAACTAGGAACCTTATGATACTGAAGTTCCTAATTCTATTTTTATGGTGAAAATTTAAGTCTGAAAATAGTAGATACATGGCTGTTATCATACCTCTTGGGCTGTCCCATAGCCAACTCAAAACAGTTTGCTTTAGACTATGAGTCTGATATAAGCCCAGATGGCTTCACAGCTAAAAGGTTGATCTGAAATCTGTGTCAATATTTTGAGGAGGTTGAATTCTGGCTTTTTTTTGTGGTTCAGCTGACACTGAAAGATAAGTATATATAAAAAACATATTAAGATAAGTATATATTTACTACATAACTAAATATACTAAGTGTATTCTATCAAATGCTCAATTCAGGGACCCTCCAATAAATGTAAACTGAGTAAATGTAAAATGTTTCCCCAAAGTGAAAACATGGATCCTTTTGTGAGATATAAAAGAGGCATAAAGTATTATTGACTCCCTGTTTACATCTTTTCTGTTATATACCTTAAAAATTATGTCTTTTCTTCCTGGGGAAACTTGGATAAAGGAATCCCCCCTCAATTTTCCTAAAAGAAAATTTTTTACCTTGCAATTAAACCTACATAATACTGTGTATTGAATTTTTAGAGCTCCATTCAATGTATAATAATTAATTTCTTCAGGAGACACAATTGCTGTTGATCAGCTAATTATTGAACAAAGTAGTGGTAAAGACAAAAGCAGGGTCATTAAGCAGTGGAGCAAGATGTGGTGAGCATTAATAAATAGATGGTGCATCCTGCTCTGTTTTGGGAGGCATTGGGCCAAAACCAGCAGGGTACACCCAGCAAATATAAAAGCAGTATGGATACATTCCCACATTCCTTACTGTTATTCAAGGTATTTATAAAAAATTCTTCTGAAGGATTTTTGTGGGTGTGAGTGTGGCTGTATGGCTCTGAATGCACGCCCCTGGTAGTGGAGGTGCTTTCTAAAAAAGGTCAAAAATCCCTCTGTGAGCTCTGTTTTCTGAAAAATACCATGTAATGTGTTGTGGATCCATCAACAGTTATTGTTGGAGTCAGTAATAAAGCTTCCCTTGACTTCCTGTCAGTCATTAGGCCAGCATCTCTGACAATCCCCCACCAGATACTCTGCTTTCCCAAGGCAGTTTTTGTTACTCTGTGCAATGAGGAAAAAGGCTGAGAATTAGAGAACATTTTTGCACAGTGTTGTGATTCCTCACACCTGAACCAGGGAGTATGTGTGTCCCTGGGAACTCCCCCAGCTCCCTGTAGGCAATGCATCATCCCCACTGCATCCAGGATCAGGGATGGCTCTAGCTGCAGCACCTTTACTCAACTCCTGCTGTATCCTATCTCAGAGTAAAACCACTAATTTCTTCTCTTTTCTTCTTTTGTCCTTTCTCATAGGTAGAGGAAGAAAGGTAAGATTTCCTTTACTTTTTTTGTAATGTATTACTACTGTTAAGATTCCCATGCGTCTCCTTGAAGCATATCACAAAAAATACACACAATCTCTGTTAAAAACATGTGGTTCTTTCTCTTGGCCTTCCTTGCTGGCTAGGGAGATTGCAGTCCACATGGAAAAGACATTGGGATGCAGGCAGAAATCCTGATCTAAATATAGAGAATCCCTTGGCTGAAAATCCCTGCTGTCTACACAAAGGAATTCCAGTTGGAGTATGGTTGTGTCACCTCTAGCAGTGCCACAGGCTGAGGGAAGGGACCATTCTGTCAGTAGATGCTGAACTGCTAAAGCTTGCAGCTGGTTTTTGTGCTGAGGCTGAGCTGCCCAGTGGGCAGGAGGTAGCACTGGAGCCGTGTGTGTCCTTGCCCAGAGCCAGGGCTCTGTGGGCAGCTTCTCTCATTGTGTGCAATTTAACAAGGGGAAGACCTGTTCTTTCAGAAGAAATTAAAAGGCATTCCCATAAATAGGCTTCTAAAATAGTAAGCAACTGCGAGAAATAATTGAAATAACTTTTAGATGATCAAGTACATGCACTCACAGAAACTGAGTACTCTCTATGCAGAGGTAGTTTATGGAAATAAATGGACTGTGCCCACCTCATTATTTATTACTTTATAAGCAAGGCAGGAAATTTTTTATATTTGCAAAGCACTCTTTTTTTCCCTTAAAAAACCAGTTACCACTGGTAGGTCTAAACCCAGTTATTTGATGTAATCATTGTCAACACATTCAGCTCAAAGAAAAGTCAATTGTCAGTTGCTGTCATCCTTCACTCTGAAGCTATGCAATATCATTGTACCATAACCTGTCCCTAGGGTGCAGATGGATTTCTATATCCATGGATTTGATGATATGTATTTTAATTTAGTATCTTGAAGAAATGGAACCTAAATGCTGCTCTAGGCTCTGTATTTGATATGAATCCAATCATCCAACAACAGAGCTCCAACATATTTTCTAGCACTTTCTACCAGTTCTAACAGAAAAGTTTCATAATTTTTTAGTTTAATTCTTCTTTAAGACAGTAGGTTATGCAGCTGGAGGATAATGTTAATTTGTGGCCTTAATTTAATTTTAAGTCCAAAGTCATTAAAAGAATATGGATTATTTGTCATAAAGAATATGTACTTTATTTTAGTTTTGTATTTTTAAGGAAGCCTTACTGTTATCACGGTCACAGGGATGGTATTGGTGAAACTGGTACTGTTAATTGTACTTGCACTTCTTTTCTGGCATCTGATGTTTTGGTATATTTTTCCTACAGGGACAAAAAGGAGAACCTGGAATAGTGCCACCTGTAAGTCAATATTTTCTTCATCCATCAACACACCCTAGAAGGGCACGTATTAGTGCTTTAAAAGGAGAATTGCAATGATGAAGTAAATACAACAAAACTGTACAGCCTAGGAATGAAAGGAGTGGAATTAAGTATGCTGTTTCACATATGTAACACTAGAAGTTCCTGTTAGTTGTTAGTTCTTCTGCCATAATCTTTGTTTTTATGGTTAGATTTTTGTAGGAGTGTAATAGTAAATTAGTATCTAGAAAAGGGTGAAATAAAATTTCCTTATCTATTTATTCCTTTCTAGTGTGAAGACAAACATTTAAATAATCAATAATTGAGTCTAAATCATTGTAATTCACTTATTTATTGAATCTTTTTTAGAGGAGCAGTGATACTTCTAAGATTTTGCTCACACTGCTAATAAAAAGACTCCAAACTGGGAAAAGATAACAAGTGGAAATTATATTTACTACTTTTTTTCCCCCCTTCCCTAAAAAGCCTTTTAACTTGCTTGGTACTTTAATGTCCTGCCTTGCTATTTGCTTTTCAATAAGGGTTTTTCTGCAGAGCATTCAGGACAAATGCAGCCATGATGTGTGATGATTTTAATTCCTATTCCCTGCTCCAGGTTTCAGGCATACGAGGCCGCCCAGGACCAGCCGTGAGTACTTTTTGATCTTCTGCTTCTCTGATGAGGCATCTGCCACTTCCTGCCATGTGTGGTTTGTGTTGTGAGGATGGTGTGAAGGAGGATTCTTCCACTCCTCAGTGGTTATTACCTGCAGAGCCACTGGCTTTGAGGAGGAGAGAAGACGATGGGATGTTTTTAGCAGGGTCAGCCCAGCCCATGCCCGCAGTGAATGGATGTGTGCTTGTAGCACATGGACATCTGAGGCCCTTGGTGCCAGCTGGATGCTGGGGAATGCCTCTCCAGCAGGGTCCAAGCAGGAGCAGGAGGAGCTGCAGGATACTCTGTGCTGTGGCTGAGCACAGAGCAGTTCTGCACCAGCAGGGAGGGTGTCTCTAACTGGTACATCTATGCATGAAGAGCCTCCAGCATGCAGAAAATCATTGCTGGATTAACCTGTGGAGCACATGAGAGATGAAACCATTTTGTAGATCTTTGCATCATGGTTCTACTCCCTTCAGGCAATGTCCAGTTGAGAAGAAATATTGAATACTTGGTTATTGTAGCTGTTTTCTTCATGACGATGTAGAAAAAACCCCACAAATAAATTTTCAAATTAATGTTGGATTTCATATTTCCAGAGCTTTATCAATCATTAGGTAGTTTTAAAAAAGCTTAATATTTCTGGTCTTTCTTTTAGGGACCTCCAGGCTCACAAGGTCCACGAGGAGAACGAGGACCAAAGGGAAGACCTGTAAGTTATTAAATATCTCAGAAATAAAGTACCTGAAGCAACCTCAAAAAATTAAATGGCTTTAAACTGTCTCTGTGTCTTCTAGAATTACCAAAACTGTCCTCGTATTTTCCAGGAATCAGGTAACAAAGAGGAAAACATTTCTATTTCATCATTGCCGGGGTAGATTGAAACCTGAATATTTTGAGAAATGGACAGAGGTTTAGGAGTAATTCCACCAAAGCCATACTTTCTCAACAAGCATTCTCAGACAGAGCTAGAACATCACATTCCCTTGATTAGAACTCGATGGCTGTTTGCTGGTGCCTGCTCTGCAGCAGAAGCAGTGTGAGCTGTGTGGCTCAGAGCACAGCAGAAAAGACAAAGTCAGAAGTTAGCAGGAGTTAATATGTGACTACATTTGTTGGTATGCTGGTGAATAACGTAACCAGGATTGCTCAGTGGAAATAAAGACTTCATAAGGGAATTTCGGTGTCTGCATGTGGAGAACCACAGAAAGGCCAAAAAGGAGTGCTTGAAAATACCCCAGATGACATGTTCCTTTTGAAAAAGCTAGGTCAAAGAGCAGAAGCTGCTAAAAGCAGATTTGAGAGTCAAATCATTGTAATTTCAATGTGGATATTTTCCTATCCCTCAGGAGGGAGCAAGCCAATACTGAGGTTAGGCATAGGCCTAAACCAGACTCCCTTGCCCTGTTTCCAGTGTGTGCCTGCTGTCTGTAGATGGTAATGACGTCCTTAAAGCAGTGCAGGAATTGTGTGGCCTCTTTGAGATGCTTGCCAAGCCACTGCTGCTCTTCAAATCTCCAGAAGACATTTGTCAGAAGAATGGGTATCAAAATGCCTAATAGAACTCTGGGAACAGTTGTGCAGCCTTGGGGTGCACAGAGAAATCTTGATTTGTGTTTTCTGAATGAGACTGTGTCTGAAATGCTTTCCTGATTTGCAGTATTGTCAATGAGATGCTTAATAAATGCTGATTCCCTGCCATGCATCCCTTGTGTCTCTACAGAGTGGTGGCCACAAGCACCTGAAATCCCAAAAGGCTGTAAATGGCTTTGAGTCCTTTTGACACAGGGTATTATTCTGCTTTCAAGGAATAACAAAGGATTGAGAAGCAGTCAGCTCCTTTGCAAATGTTCCATCAGAGGTTCTGATGAGCTGTGTGTGTGAGAGTGTGGATCTGAGACCAAGAGCACTGCCCTCAGAGACAGAGTGACTGCTAGTGCGGGGGGTTTGTTTTTATTTGTGGAAAGAAATGTTAGCTCACACCTGCAGTTTATATTATGAAAAAAACCCCTCATGGAACAGCTAACCTTGTACAGACTGCCTTTGTAAAATTAATCTGGGTAAATACATTACTGACTGGGGATATTACTAATGCACTAAGCACATTTCCAAGCTGTTTATTTATTTCTTCAGGTTGGTTTTTGTTGTTCTTTAAAGTTAGGCTTCTCCTGACTAGCGAGCAGAAAGAACTCAACCTTGCTGTGGATCTCCACCTTTTACAAAAGCAGAACCATTGGATGTAAAACGAATTCAGGGATAATACCGTATTTTTTACACCAGATTCTTTGTTAGTGTAGCAGTGAGAGACAGCTACGGGATAGTATGGCTGCAATTTTAGAATGCATCTAGGCAGGGGGAGTTTTGGAGCACGATGACATTTTAGTTGTTAACAAATGGTCTTTTGAAGACAGAAAATAAACTTGGACATCCTCAGAACCATTCATATGTTTTTCTTTCCATGTGGATTTACACTCAATTTTACTTGCAGTAGCAGTTTAAGTAAATAGAAATTTGGGAGTGTCCCACCGTGAGCTGCTTTTTCCTTTTATTTTATTATAAGCAAAACCTTTAATTGTTTCCTGACCAGCAGCAGCAGTGGGCCAGAATGAGAAAATTGTGTGTTTAAATGATGCCACCTCGTGGCACTTTTGAGAATGTTTTTACTTTTTCCCCTCAGTTCTTTTTTTTTTTTTTTTTAAACCTTACTGACCTTGCACTGGTGAAAGAAAATGAAAGGGCTTTTTTCCTATACATATAAACGTATAAAGGCTGTAAAAGAAATAAAATTATAATCAGTATTTTGTTAAAAACCCACCAATTTGATTATATACCACTAGCTACCTGCAAATACAAACGTGCATTTTGATGACTTTTTGGTATTGAGGTATGCAGTTGCATTTTTGCTCTTGAAGCAGCTTGAGTTTTGGTGACTAAAAGGTATGTCCTTTTCAAAAAGAATTTAAAAAAAGCCTTTTTCTCTATTCAATTTTGTTAAGGTGTCTTGTGTGGGTATTGAAAATCAGCAATCCAACAGAGACTAGCCAAATTCTTTATAGGCAGCTGTTGTTTTGTGTTTTTTTTGTTTTTTTTTTTCTCTAATGCTTAGCTTTGTTTTTTTTTTTTTGTTCTGAGAACACACAAATAAGGTATCTCATTTTTTTCCTCCTTGGGACAGTAAGCACTTTTAGGTTTGGCAGTGTGTACTTGTGTTTATAATTGATGTATTTAAGAATGAAGTTTTGTGCTAAAACCTTCTGCTTCCATCCAACATGCACAGACCTTCTCATTTGTTTAGAATACATCTATTCACAGCTCCTTCTGTGAACCATACTAGTTCAAACCATACCACTGCAGACATAAATTCCACTGAAATGTCTTGCAGACACAGTCCCCACCTCATGGAAATCCTGGCAATCTGTCTGATTGTTAATTGTGTTTGAAAAGATGACTCAGTGAGCAAGGCTTCTAAAATTCTATGTTTAAGGATCCCTAAAATGCCTCATTACATAGTCTAAAAATTTTCCTTGCCTTGGTCAAGCATTTTATTCTGATGAAGAAAAGTAGTAGCAAGCACTTTAAAGTCTGTATTTATGATTGAAGCATGTTTGTATTGGCCCCACTACTACTCATTTTGTTCCATTAATGTTTTATAAGCTGCCTCCATATTTAATTTTAGTTCTTATATGAGTTAAATTGAGTGCAGTTTAGGAACTAAAAGTGGGAGCCACATTAAAATGAGAGCCACAGGATGGGCTCTAACCTATTCTGTAAATACTAGCTAGGGGTGACTTCAACACCAGGTAACTTTCCCTGTGTTTCTGGCATTGTAACTGTGTTGAGAATTCAACAGTGGTATGGACTGGCTAAACCATTCATGATGTCAAGTAGGCTTTAAAAATCTAGCATTACTCTGGAGTTTCCCAAGCTTCTGTGTATATTTACACTTATCTGAGCAGTACTCATTTGAGAAGGGAATTAACTTCATTCTATATGGTGTGCAAAGCCAGAGAGTTTTTCAGCAAGAGTATAATCTAGTATGGAATGGTAGGCAGCCTGGGTTTCTAAAAAAGCCTGTGATATAAATTACTGCAGTTACTTAAGTGTTGGATTCATGATTAATTTCAGTCAGTGCTTCTGATCTGAAGGTGGGAGCAGAGCTTTAGGGATGTTGTTTGTTTGAAGATCTCTCTGCAGAAATACAGACTTATCCCAAAGAGCCAGGTGTTTTCCAGTTACAATGATTTCAGTGAATACCTTTGCACACTGCTGGCATTTCTGATTTTCTTTGTAGGGTCCTCGTGGTCCTCAAGGGATTGATGGTGAACCTGGCATCCCTGGCCAGCCTGGTGACCCTGGTCCTCCAGGGCATCCCACTCACCCAGGACCAGATGGAATAAGCAGGGTAAGTTTTACGTTTGCTCTAGCTCAAAATGGAGTGTTGGACCAGATCCATGTGATATAGACGGTGACGTGCCTTTGGTTCCGTGACCGTAGAACCCTGTGCCCACACTTCTTGTCTCCCAGTCACAAGGGGCAGCAGCTAGGGGCACTGCAAATTCTGCCAAAATTGGGACAAGTTGACTGTGAGAAACCTGGGAAAGGATGCACCTTTGACAGCAGATTTTACCATCTAGCAAAGCCAAACTGCCCTAATCTAGAACCACCACAAGGGTTCTTTTATTTCCACCAGCCAAGAGATTTGACCAATAGTACAGAGGATACGAGTGCACCAAATTAGGAGTATAGAAAAGTGAAAATTAAGATAAATGAATTATAAATAAGTAATGAGAGAAACTAAAATGTGGATGATAATACTTGCTGGAATTATTCAGACAAACACTGAGAAGATTAAGTAAAAAATTGTTTGTGAAAGCAATGCTAACCAGCCTTATAGATAGTATTCTGCAAAACTTCTTTTTCTCCTCCTCCTTCTATTGGACCTTAATTATGGTTGATAATTAAATACATATTTGAATTTGTCAAGTGTACTCAGCTATGCATTTATTGCTGACACCTGTTTTGATTTCTCATTCCATTGTTCCTGAGATGTTACTGAAAACAATAGCTATAATGAAAAAAATCTGCAATATCCATGTTAGGCCAATAGCTTGCAACTTTGGGCAGCATTTCATGACTTAACCACATTTCCCAAAGTTCTGAATCCAGCAGACTCAGCCCAAGTAAATATCTTCAGCAGACAGGAATCTCTTAGAATCACAGAAGCACTATAGTGGCTGCTAGGCTGTTATCCTACAAAAAATTCCACAGAAAATATGGAAGAAAGGTGTGGCTGGAAATCTAAGACATTTTTTGTTTGTATTCCTGTCTCTGACCTCAGGCAATCTGCAGCCTTTAGAAAATGTGTTTGGGGACCAGTCTAATGAGGAGCTACCTGTAAATGTTGGGAGATTTGAATCTACGTTTGAGCTGTTGCTTGTTCTCAGCCCCTGTAAGCTCTGGCCTGCCATGAATGAGGCTCTGGCTCTGAAT
>WEZZ01031446.1:12278-22436 GCA_013400585.1 Chloropsis cyanopogon
GAATAAATTTGATCTTTTATAACTAAAACATATAAATCTCAAAGGTATTTGGATGTCCTAAAGTCCGAATTAAGACGTATTGGGAAGCTCATAAGCAGGTTGGGCTTTTATTTCTTGTACCTGCTGAGCTGTGTTTTTTTTATGAGGCAGATTTTCAAAGAGATTTATTCAAGCAGCAGTGTAAACTAAATAGATGCAAATTCTCTTTTCTCACTATTCCTGTACAACTGCAGTGTATTTCTGAGACTGCCTCACAGAGCCACGATAGAAAGGAGGAAGAAATTAAGCTGACCTCTCCCATACCACACCTTGCAATGCAAACAAGGGTAATTACAGCTGCAGCTCTATCTGTTGATTTATGATCAGAAGCTGCACCAACAGCAGCATGCAGGAAGTGAGGTTATCTCAGAGAACATGAAGGAGTCAGTTCTGTTAAGAATTGAGACAGGAATGGTAGGGCAAGAGCTGGGAGATGGGACTTTATGTGCCTGAAGATGTTTGAGTAAGGAACAGATAAAAGTAAGCCTTCTGACAGTGTTGTCATCCCCTTTCTTCCACTTATTCTACACTTTAATAAGTGTTCAGCTGTAAAGTTGGGCACTACCTGTATTTGGAGGTATCTGCCCCCAGAGCTTTGTTAGAGGTGATGTGCCATATCTGCAGGAGTTACTGCTAAAACTTACTGGGAGTGGGCATTGTGGAGATGCTTGCATGGACAGATTATTTATCAGTTGTCCCCTGTTTCCTGACATTTTCTTACATTAGAAAGAACAAACAACTAGTTATGGCAAAAACTCTTACGTATTAAATGAAAAATGTTTCAACTGAAGATTTAACTTACTTGATTTTCTTTGGGTTTTTTCTTTCCAATTTTATTCCTATTGTACTTTACTACAACCCCAGAGTTGCCTTTTTGTAGCCATAGGCACTCAGACCATAGGTCATGCCCTGTGTAATGGGGATGTGTCTGTGGGATGTCACTCATGCAGCAGCAGTGCTCAGGGCTGGCTCTGGGCTGGATCTAATCAGATTGTGCTCTTGACCCTTGTACAGTGCTTCTTTCATTTACAGCTGGCTTCCTGCCTGCATTGTTTGCTTCCATTTAGTGCAGTGAAATGTAAAGCATTGCATGTGTTTCACAGAATATTGTTAGGCTGATTTGAATGCTTAAATGAATAGAGCAGTGCAAAGCAAAGTGGCAAGCCAACAATTCCCTCATCTAATTTAGTCTGAAATTATTTCTCTTTCTCTAATATGAAATCAGAAATCATAATAATTCTGTGTGTGAATTCTAATCACTCCCATGACCATAACTGGTATTTGGTTCAAAATAACCTCTTGTAGCTCTGGAGACTATTTTGGTAACATCAGGCTGCTTGTGAATTTTCAAGCATTTATATTTTCAAGGCGTGTGGTTGCTTTACTTGAGCCACTTAAAATCTTGAAGCCACTTTGTTTTTTCTTGTTTGACCTGTATGATTAAAGCAGCCTAAAAAGATTCCCTGTGAGCAGGTTCACACTGTACTGCATATGCAATGTGCTGTGAGTAAGATGGACACAGTTTAGGTGTGTCAAGGGAACACTGGGTAATTTAAACTAGACCATGAAACTATCCTAAATAACTTCAGAAGCTTTGTAATAACAGATGGGGTTAGCAGAGACTCCTTAATTTCTCTTCCTAATAGGCTACTAGGAGCTCAACACAGAATATATGTTTAAGTGTCCTTGAACTCGTGTGGCCATGGATTTTATGAACTTAAAAATCCTTTCTTATTAAGTTTGGTTATCAAAGTTATGAAAAATAATCTAGCCAGCCATCCACAGAAACAGATGAAGGGATTATCAGATAATTTAAGATTCTAGGAAGAATCTTTGAAAACAAAGAAATAAAGCTGATTGTTGACCTTTTGGTGCTGGAGAGCATTTAAAACGCATCAATAGATGACTTAGCAAAAGGATTGGATCTGATGTTTCTAAGGTACCATAAACAGGTTTATTTCTCATGTGCAGAGTCCAAGAATCCAAAGTACCAGTAAAAAATTGAAGGCCAGAGAGTGATAATGTGACTAAGCCATCCTTTGTTTCTCTGAGTCAATATTTAAAAATTTAAATCCTTACCTATGTATGAAGCATAACTGGAGCAGCCTGAAGGCTGTCCTTGATCATGATAACCACCAGTGTAGGACATACCATACTATCACCCACAGGTTTCTCACATACTCTTTGAGATTTCTTCCAATTATATTGGTTTTCATAGTGCTGTGTCACAGTGTCCTGCAAAGGTTGTCATCCATTCATTGAGCTATCTAGGCAGAACTAGACCTTAATGAAGTCATATTAACCTTAATAAAAAGAAAAATCCCATTAGTTTAATTTCTAAAACATTTAAAATTTACTATTTAAATAAAGTATCCTTTTTCCTGTCAGTTATACTGTTGATAAAAAGCATCGGCAGCTGCTGTATGAAACTGTACATTATTAGTTTTTAAGGTTCATTATTTCTGGCATTCTCTCAACATACATAATTTTTGATTCTTTATTTCATTGCAGACAGGAAATAAGGAACTGGCAGTTACCATTTCTATTAGACCTGCCACTCCAATCCTCCTTTATTTGAAAAACTGGGGGGTTTTATTCTTGATGATGGATGAGAACCTTTGTTCAAATGTCATTGTAGGTTTACACATTGATAGGTCAGAGTATTCTGTCCGTTTTTTCCCAACCCCATAGAGAACTCCTTTTTGGAACTTTAATTCTTTTCAGAGCAGAAGTGATCCACCTTATTTTGCACTGCTAAGTCAGCTGTTTCTGCTGCTAAAATAGCTAAGTCACCCTGACAGCCCTTCTTGTCACCTACTGTTTGCATTGCTTGTCATGGTAGTTTCTGTTCATGGTATTGCAAGTGAAAACTTAGTGTGTGATATTAATACTGGCTTGCCAGCATTGTAAAGCAAAAACACCCTGACTGATGCAGTCTTCAATTTCATTTCCCTTTTTATCATCCCTCCCTCCTGCCCTTCCAGTTTTAAAATTGGATCAGGGTGTTATTATGAGAACTTTTGATTAATATTCATTAAAAATGCAGTCCTTTATGAGATGTCCTGCCACACTACCAGAAAATTTCAGTCAAGAAACATCACAGTTGAGGCTTTTGTGTTTGAAATTTTGCAGGGTGTCTTTTAATCTTCTCTTCTCTGGCTACCTGCTAAAGCAATCCTGTGGAGTTCCTCAAAGTGGTAAAATAACTCAAAGTAAATTAAAATACACTGCAGCACAGTGCAGCAAAAAGAAAAGAAGGGTACTTTCACATTCCTGTTATATTATCTACTCATTCATTGTTTGAGTTTGTCATAAAGTACTCTTCAGCAGGACTTCATCTTCTAAGTCAGTATTTTCAGCTTCTTTTCTGGCCAGTCTTCTATCTTTTTTCTTGCCAGCTTTATTACTTTACAGTCCATTTAATGTTCTGTTCTTTTATTCCTACGTTGTTTTCCTTTTCTCAGAAGAGTCTCTGGCGTAACATCTCCAACACATGGCCAAATAGTCTGGCTACCTTTATGAGCATTTTGGGTTTGGTGCTTAACCTGGTGGTAGGAACCTGCAAACCTTCCATGATCAGATAGGTAAGAGAACTTTACACATCACACTTCCATTTTCTTGTTATCAACACTGAAGTTTCCTCTCCTTTTCAGATAGGCACTCCATCCCATTTTCCTTGAAAGGCAGTGCACATTTTATGCCTTTTCTCATTGCTGCTGCTGTGTTTGTGCACCGATTCCTGTTGCTGGATGCAGGCACTGAGGGCACTTCCCATTGTTTAGTCAGTGTGGGAGGGAAGTACTCTGTTATTAGGTGAGAGGCACCTTGCAAGTAATACCTGAGGCCATCAATAAGTATTTAATATGTGTTCTCCTAATTATGTAATATAATTGTTGCTGATGAAAAAGACAACTAACTATTCATTTTAACCACTCCTTGGGATTAGTTTATTCCTAATCCAAGATCTGAAATGTCTGTGACTTCTGTAATTTTTGGTACCACCCAAGTAATAATTGATTGATCTCTTCAAAGTTTCTCATTCTTAAGTGTTACAGGCTGTCTTGTACCCCTCAATCCAGCCCATTTGGTTTCCTTTCACCAGATCTGTTAACTAGGCTGCTATGGAGGTGATGTCTTGTCTCTTACAGTTATCATAATTACCCAAGTTGTTTGCCTCTTTTTTGCCCTGGTTCTTGAGAGAGCCTTGAAGTATGTCAGGCAGATTCTTTGCTGATGAGCAGTTTGCTGACTGGTCAGTAAGCTATGGATTGTGCTGTCCAAGAGAATGGAATCACAGGCATAAATAGAACTGCTGCTTTTTATTTTGTTGTAGTGCTTACTTTTACTTTGCCAAATCAGACATGTTCAAGAATTCAGTTCTTTCTTTCTCAAGCAATTTGCACAATCCCATGGGACTATCACCAAGATAAAGCTGTCCACTGAGAGTTTTAAATGCTGAAGGTACCTTGGTTACCTGACAATGACACTGAAAATGTTTACAGGGTTGGTTTCTTGCTATTTTTTCCAAAAACTGTCTGCCAGAAGCTTCCTAATTAAAAATAAACAGATTTATCATTTTCCTTGGTTACCGAAGCTCAGTTCTTACAGTTGTCAAACAGTAATCAACTGCTTTTCCTCTTTTTTTTTTTTTCTTTTATGTGTGTATAATTGATGATGCAGGGAGAGTTGTTGCATGATTGAGCTGGAGCAACTGATTAAGCCTTTATCAGTGCTGGGAGACAGTCAGGTATTGTAACTCATCAAGAAGAGAAGTTTGGCTTGTGCTGATGCCTTAAACACATCTCTGAGCCAGGGGATACCAAGATAGAAGAGCTAGGATTTCACTGGTGAGTGAAACAGATCACATGAGGATTCTGGCACTCTCTGTATGGCGTGCTGGAAGCCAGCGTGCCAGCGGTCACTGAATTGATGGTATCAGCTTCAGCTGTGGAAAGTGTCCCAGCCTGATACGTGAGTAGGGGGGTGTAGCAGCGCTGGTGGGCAGTGGTGACACCGAAGAGCTTGCTGAACCTCAGAGCCCTGCTAGTAGTGACTGTTTATCTTCAGTCTTGAGGAGCCACAGGCAGCAGAACTGAAAATGCCGAAGGATTATAATGTTTTTCAAATGCTGATTGCAGCACTTTGCTGCTTTTATCATCGTAAGTCTCTTATCGGAGTCAAGGTAGGTGCTCTTTTTCAACTACAGTGTGCTAGTCAGTAACGCTTTCAGTTTTTGTTTACAAGTGTTTGTTTTTGTACCATGGTTGGGTACAGAGTGTATCTCTTTTAAAGAACACCTTTACAATTCACTATTGTCTCAGAGAGAAGCTTAAACAAGTTGCAGTTTTATGAGCCTGAAGCTGGCTGACTTTATGTTTAGGAACTAAGTAAAAATGACCTGATTTCGGACTTGCTGAGGAGGATTTTAGCAAATTTTCAAGTTTTCAGAATTTTACTGATCAGACAATTTGGTTCCCTAACTTCTTTCACCTACATAATGAAAACGCAGGCAATTGTGCTCAGGAGCCACAGGTGTTTCTTAAATGCTTCAGACAATTTTACATTTGTCCTTATATTTTAGATATATTTAATTGCAAGACAAAATCATAAACTCCTAGGAAGGTTTGGGTTGGAAGGAATCTTTAAAGGTCATCCAGTCCAATCCTCCTGCCATGGGCAGGGACATAATTTGCTTTGTGCAAAAATGCTCCGTATGGACTGTAAGTACAGGAAAAACCTTCATAATAATTTTGAGTCACAGTTACAGAAGTGTCTAAGTGACTTGGGAATTGTAGTCATGTGGGGCATCTAACTATTTTGGCGATCTGTGAGTTACACTTACACTTTTAAATCTTTTTTGTTTAAGATTAACATGTGAATTGTTCTTTAACACCGTGGAGCACTCGCAGTGAGGAAAGGGATGTGAAGGTTGCTGTCTTCTGGCCATGGCTTTCAAACTTTGATGGAGGCACTTAAAAGTTGGGAACAGCTGTCCCCTTCTCTCACCTTCAGTGATTTAGCCTTATAACTGTCCTGAAAGTTATTTCTGAAACTGGGGTGTGGGGCTCAGTCTTTTGGGCACTCTGAAAAAGTGATTTTGGTCAGATTGATTTCTTCTGACTGGGACAGATGTCAGCAATTATCTTCACAATAGAGTGCTAAAGATACTCTATTGTGCTGTAATTGATTTTCATTCTTGTTTTAAGGCTTAATTCTCCAGTTCTAGAACTTTTAAAATGACATTGGGGTTTATTGTTGGCTGTCAGAGTAGTTTGAAAATTTGCTCTTGACCATGCATATGCCCTTTGTTTAACTTGGCATGAATTTCTAATACCTAAAATAACGGTGGTGTTGTCATGGCAACTTTCCACTTAGTCTAATCCATACAGTCTCTAGAGAAACTGAAACATTAATAGTGTTTGCTGTATGGAGGGCAAAAATAAAATCTTTTATGTAGAAACAAATTACAGTTGGGATCTTTCAAAAATAATGTTCTATTTAAAGAGATTTGCAGCATTTAAAATAGATTTGAATGCATGTGTTCCAATAGGCAGATTTAGCAATAGTTAAATCTGATGAACTGCTATTTGAAGAAGTTGGGATGGTAGGGAGCTGGGGTGCATTTGCTGAAGAGAAAGTGGCTGTAGGTGTAGAAACACCTAGTGGTCAAATCCAGTAAGGTCTGAACCTTTGGGCCCAATGGTATGGATTCTGTGAAATGCTAAAGGGCCTAGGGTGCTATGAACAATAAGATGGTATGAAATAAGGTCATCAGATTTATTTTTTTCTATTATTATTAATTTTAATTTAAATTAAAAAATCTAGCAAAATCAGTTTGTGTAATTAGATGAAATGAATTCTTGGTTTTACTAGTAACTACAAGTGTAATGAAATACCAAATTGATCCATAAATAACCATGCTGAAGTTCTCAACTACCCCTGAGAGAATCAGATTTTTTTCTGCATTGAGATAAATTCATTTTTATCCAGTTTAATTGAAAGCAGTATGTGGCCAAGCTCAGAGATGCCTTGCTGTGTCCCACCAAAGCCCAGGAAGCAGTACAGCCCTTGAGCACTCACATTTTGTGGCACTTAATCTTAGTGTGTGAAGCTGAGGTCTCAACAGCAGGTATTTGGTTTATTTTCCCATGCATTAATAGAAAATACAATGATCAGTGCAGAACATCAGAACTTGGATCAACTCATTCTTCAGTCAGGATGTGTCAGTACCTTTAATGATGCCATTTTGTTTTTTATAGCTGTTTATTGTCAAGGTCAGCTTTTACATTGAGGGAAATAGAGAAACTTCAAGGCAAGGGGGCTCCTGTTTGTATTTAAAAAAGAAGAAAGCGAAGAGAAAAACTAAATTGTGACTTGTGCCACTTCCATGCCAAAATATTTTTCTTTAAACTTCTGGTTTTTGGAAGGGGAGCAATAAGTTAAGACTAAATCAGTGATAAATGGTGACTTTAAAAATGTAGAGGTCTAAATTAATGAAATGACTTTGCCACATGACAGGTTTTTTTAGTACTAGTCAGTATGGTTGTCATGATCGGGGGGGGGAAGGGCCTTGAAGCTCAAGGATTTTCATTCTTAATTCTCTGCTATGATTCACCCTCAGCTGAAGTTGCACAAAAGGGGAAAGCCACTCCAGTGATCAGGACTGCCAAGTTTTATAACTTCCAGCACGTTGGTGTAGCACATCAGTGAGTAATGTGCTAATGCTGTGAATGAGATGTGCGTAAGAAGCCTTTTATAAGCAGCTCCTTCCTGCAAGTGCCATCTCTTATCTTGGGTGAATTGCAAACACTTTTTATAGATAGTGGATCTTAATTAATATTTCTTCAGTGTGCAATGATCTAAATCTGTTCATTGGCATCCTCAGGCTTCATATATCCAGTTTCAGCATGTGTGTGGAGGCAGTTGGATTTGATAACATGTGAGTTACGTGTAATCACCACTCAGCATTATTAGTCTGCCTTTTCAATATTAGATTTGTTATTGTTGGAGAGGGGCAGATGTGAAAAGACTGACTGCTCAAAATTATGTGAAATTTTGTATAGCTCCTCAGACTTTGATTTCCCATTGTCTTGTTGCTGAGTTTGAGTTTTGCGTCTTATAAAATTCTTTTCAATTTCCCATGGTAATTTTATAGTTACACTGCAGTAAAAGTTTGATTATCTTCTGTCATAAATATGTAGATAGGACAGGGTCCACTGGTGCTCTCTTAGTGATTTCTGTTTGATGGGAATGGGAATATCCTTCAGTAGGTATTTATGCCTTTAATTTCTTGGTAGTACCTATTATTTAGGTATGTCTCAGATTAAAACAAAAAAAAAAAAAAAAACCTTACATAACTGCTAACATCATTTACATTTGGAAATGCAAATCTCTAGGGTCACTGAGTGGGAGATTATGATTTCACTAATACTCAACTCAGGATTTCTCAGGGTCTGTATTCCAGAAATGAAGCTCTCCTAGCTCTCAATGTGGTTACGTAGAAATGTAAGGCTTTGTTGTAAGTGTGGTGTGTACTGGAAAATGGTTGTTGAATCCACTAGAATTAGGTTTTCCCATTACCTTCACTTAATATTAAACTGATCTTTGTGCTAAAAGGCTTTCTTTAGTTCCCTTATTCTAAAAAGTATCTTGCTTATTCGTTGTGGTGGTTTGAGCCCAACTGCCACCACGCAGCCACTCACCCACCCCACACCTATGGAGAGGAGCATCAAAACTAAAACCTCTAGGTTGACAAAAGAACAGTTTATTAATTGAAATGAAGTAAAACATAGTAATACTAATAAATAATAATAATGGTAACAAAGGCAAAAAACCCAAGTGATGCACATTACAGTTGTTCACCACCCACTGACTGATGTCAGACCCTCTCCCTGAACTCCTATCAGCCCTGCTTCAAGGTAATGCCCCATTTTATATACTGGGCAGGATGTTCTCTGGTGTGGAATATCTCTGTGGCCAATTCAGGTCACCTGTCATGTCTGTGCTCCCTCTCAGCTTTTTGTGCACCTCCTCATTGGCACAGCATGAAACACAAAAAAAAAGTCTTTAACTTAGGATAAACATGACTTAGCAACAATCAAAACATCAGTGTTATCAACATTTTTCTCTTACTGAATCTAAAACACACACTGTACCAGCCACTGAGAAGAAATTAACTCTATAACAGCCAAAACCAGAAAAAATTGGCCACCTTTCTGTGAACGCCAGGCAACTTTTGTTGTTTATAGCAACACAGTGAGAACATGCACATGATGGAGTTTATTTGATTTTAAAAACCATTGCAGTCATGGGGAAAGTTTTCATGATAATTTGTTATCTTTTCATCAGTAACCTCAAAAGTTGTCACCAGTTACCTAAAGAAGCATGCAGAAATCTGGTGGCTTCAAAATTGCCATTCTCCTGTATTAATTAATCTCTCTGTGTAAATCACCCATGCTGTACCTCCTCTTACTTAACACAGCACTTGCTATAGTCCTGTGTGAGCTATGTGCCCTCTGGAAGGTTAGAGAAAGCTGCCTCTGTGAAGAACGTTCCACCGGCTCTGGTTCAATTTCCAAGTCAATCAGAAAATGGATTCCTGTGTTTAGAAATGCTCTTTTTTCNTGTTTAGAAATACTCTTTTTTCCAGTTAGTTCTTTTTCAAATAAAAATGATTCCGAAATCATTGTCTGTGTTTTTGTTTTGTAAGGCCTTGGCCAATGATGCTGCTTTTCTGTTCAGGAGAAAATAAGACTGACAAGAATGTTTTTGAACAATATTGGAGCATTTGGTTCTACATGTAAATGCTCAATGCAAGTGTGTTGTGTTTGGTGGCCAGTTAGTAGAATTATAAGTGAAATTATATACACTAATTAAAACATCTTATAAAGTCATATAATAGTATATTTTTAAATGCTTGTATTCATAGTGACAGATAGGCAGTCTGGTTAGGATCACAATGGCCCAGGATTAAAGACTGAAAGGATCTCTGCAGCCAGTGATTATGTATTGACCCAGAATTGGAACTTTGATAGTAAAATGTTCATTTTCTGTATGAACAAGTTGACTGCTCTCTAGTGGCTTGGAATTAGAGGAATTTCATTATTTTTCACTTTTCCA
>WEZZ01031446.1:24606-48591 GCA_013400585.1 Chloropsis cyanopogon
AAAGCACCAGGAAGTAATTGAGACTGGATGGGAATGTGGCCCCTTTAGTCTTGTACCAGTAACAGTCCTTGGCTGTGCTTTGCATAAATAATTCTTTGCCAGAAGGATACAAAGAGAGGTGATGTGAATTTTGGCTTTTTCTGAACTGAATGAGGAGCTCTAGCATGACAGATTTTGGACCACTTCCAAACAGTGTCTAAAATTAAAAGACTTTCCCTCATAATTCAAATTGTTTTAGGGGGGAAAAAAAAGAAAAAGAAAAAAAATCCACAACCAAACAAAAAACCCAAAACAATAAACCAAACACATCATCACCTTGGAGAGGAATTAATTAATAACAATACAAAAATAACTGTGGGACTTCTCTTTTGTTTACTACCAACCTGATACAGTAGATTATTCAGCACAATTTAATGTGATAAATTCTGTTAGGATGGTTGACACAAGAGCTTGATACAGCAAGTTGCCTTTGAAGAGTGCCAAACACTCACATGAAAGTAACCCCTTGGATGCATAAGCAGCAGATTATTGTGAGAAATTCCCATTAAAATATATTCACAAATTTCAGAGGCACAGCATATTGTGGTAGGTAAGTCAAGTTCTCTTCAAATTTGCCCTAAATGAGATCATAGTTTGATGTTTTCCAGGTTTTGGTATGCTAGATTAACATTTTTCTGGGGAAAAAAAAAGTAAAATAATGTGTAACGTTAAGGATAGCTTGCTACATCTGTAAGCACAGTTTGCTATTAGATTAATGGCCCGGAAGTAGAGATCCTGTGTGAAATATAATAAACTGCTAAGGAGTTTCTTAGTTTATAACTACTGACTGAATTTTTTTCCCTCCTTCTAATGTCTTGGCTCCCTAGGTTTTCCATAGTGTAGGTAAGTAGGCTTGAGTGTTTTTGCCGGAGGGTGATAATATTGTCTTACTAGGTAGTTCTGTATTTTTATTTTAAGGACCTGTTCACAAAAGCTCAGCATGGCAGAAATATCTTAAAATAGCATCGGGACTGGAAACAATACAAATAAAATGTGAACAAACAGTTCTGGAAAGCACACACTCACGGGGAGTTCTTCGTAGGCCAGGAAAAGCATCTGTATTTGAAAACAGTGACTGCTGACTTGATTTGCTTTTTTATTCCAGGGACATCTGACAGGGTTGTTACTATTAAATATCTCAAAGTATTTAAACTGGAAGATTCCCTGTGTTGCTTCAACCATATTTTGTTGCAAAATACATGGAAGTCTTTCATTTTTCCCTAGATTATTTTAAAATTTCTTTTTACCATCCCCTTCACTATCCAGCTGTAGATGTAAATTCAGTTTCTTTCTGTCTTTGAGTAGGAGCCAACAAAGTGTCTTAGGCAAAGAAATAAAGCAAGGAGATAGTACTAAGTGAGGTTTGTCACGATGAAGTTAGTGCAAATTGACAGCCTACCACTGCTGCCAGTTAACTTTTGGATGCTACTGGGAAATGAGGCTGAAGCATCTGCATCATGCTGTGTGGGATAAGTCACTTTTCTTTTGAAAGAAAGCCCACTGGCATAGCTAATAATTGTTGAAAGCCTACCCTCTTCTTTATTTACAGGCTCACAAGCTTGCACAGGCTGTGTGCCTGGAGTGATTTTTGAGTCTTGCATGGTGTGAAGTTCAGTGTATGCAGAGATCCTTGCAGAGCAGAGGCCTTGGGTGTAGTGTGTAGCATAGAAAGGCATTGGTTGGTGAGATTACAGACAGTTCATCAGTCACAATTCTCATTCAGTAGCTTCTATAAGAAATCAGTCTCAGTGAACAAAAAACTGTCCAGGAAGACATGCTATTACTAAACTTACTTACCTAGGCAGTTTTCCCCTTGTGTATTCTGGGATTTGTGCTAGCCACTGGCGTTCTTTCACTAAGTTCTGAGTTGCATAAAGGTTATTTAAGCATCAGGAGATGTCCCACCTCTCTGGCAGAGTATATTCCATGTGGTGGATGATGGTGGAGAAGATTTTTAACAAACCAATTATGAATGTTAACAATTTACTTGGTTTGGATTCCTTAAATGTTTTTCTTCCTGTGTTGTTAGATGTAGTTCAAGTTCAGTATATGTCTCATTAACTTTGTTTGAGTAATGAAAAATCCACTCAACCATCAGAAGAAATTCTAGGTTTCTGTGCAGTATTTGTAATTTCTGTGTATCTCTAAGTGAATCATCCTGGTGTTTTTAAGATAATTCGTGTCAGTACCATAGATGAAACTAGTCCATTTTGTCCTAGATAGGTCTTTGGTAGAGACCTATAGTTCTTTTTGTTGGCTTAAAGTATAACTCTTCTAAGCAAATTCAGTTATTGCCTTTGTATCCTATAGTCTGTTCTATTTTCAATAGCTCTGCCTACCACTGAAATACAGTGAGATGCTTTTGGAAAGATGGTAACAATTTCTATAGTAGCTTTGGGTTCTTTAAGATCTCTATTCAGTCAAAAACATCTTTTGAAACCTTAAATACGATTCACACGATTCATTAAAGTGGTAGTTCCTCTCAGATGATCAGCGAAACACACAGCTATGACTTTAAGATCTTATTATACCATTGCAGCTGGATGTTTTTGTTTACCTGGAGGGGGTATTTTAAAAGTTCTTCAGCCACTTCCTTGTGCAGTCAGGGGAAAAGGTGCTTTTGAAAAGCCTGAGCTCAGTTTGTGTGCTCTTCACTCTACCTTCAGCTTGTGTAGATGCTATAATACTTGCTATCATTCTCTAAGACATGGTAGTGAAAGGGCTGGTAATTTTAGAATCATTGTCAGTCAACTTCAAATGGTTTCCCAGCCATTTTGAGTTGGGAAATACAAGTGGTAGGCCTGTGCCAAAGGTCCTTCACCTGTGCTGGTCTGAGAGGTCACAAGGGTTTGGAGTGGAGGGGGCATTTTTGGCCTTTCCTGGCTGTGTTTTGACACTTTGGTATGCTTTTGGACTTCAGTCCTCACCAAGCCTCTTTTGTGGCTCCTTGTACATCCAGTACAAGAAGTGTTAAATGTACTTCCCCTCTTCACGTTGTACATGGGTTTATGAACAAGCCCTTTCCATGAAGGTCCTCTTTTTTTTTGTGGCATGGTTTCTTTCTGCACAGTCTTCTCATAAAGCTTGGAAGAATTTGATGCAAAACCTTAATGTACAAAAGCACAAAGGATTTGGTCCTTGATGAAAATGCTTGTCCATTTTGAACCAGATTTGTGTGGATAAATAACACCCTATTCTGGTTCACAGAAGGGAAAAGTGATTCTTTACCAGGTTGTTTTTATCTTCTGCCTATGTTAGCTACTAGTGTTTGTCTAAGAGAAGCCTCAGTTTTCTCTGAGAAAAGCAGAGAGAAGAGGACAATTTATCTCAGAATTTCTCTGTGCTCCCAGCATGTTTAAATATTCTTGGCAGCAGGATGTCTCCTCTGGCATCATTCCACCAAAAATCTGCTGTCTGGTAATATGTTGTAATTCAGTCTGCCTGAAATTGCAGGGAGGGTCGTTGCTCAAGAAGTGTTAAATGTGTGCCACCTGTTCCCACGGTTAGGTGCTGTGAGTATTCACTGTGAAGAAGAAAAAGCTATAGAGAGCAGTGTTCATGGAAAGAACAGGAATTGGTGGGCAAGCCTTCACAGTTCTTTGTTAAATAATGCATGTGTTCCTTATTTGCATCAGTGTGTCAGTTAAAGGAACCCATGAGCTTTGGCTCATATCCAGTCCTAAGAAAAAAAAAATATAATGCACGGGAGCAAAATGCTGCATTTTGCTGGGGGCCCGCTCTCTCTTTCCTTATTCCTTTTTTTTTTTTTTTTTTTATGGTGTTTCTCTGAAGAGAGGGTATACTCTGATTCTTTGATCAGTGTCGAACATGTTCTCAGGCTTTTGAAACTTTCCAGCACAACAAAGATAGGCCAGAGTCCCAGCCCTTAGAGAATGAAAGGAAGTTCAAAGTACTTCCCTCCTCTTATGTGTGAGTGCTTATGAAAGAGAATGTGGCTACTCCAGAGAAGATCCTGCACCTCACTGTTAGCAGCACTGCATCCATAAGGACTAGGGAGCCACAGTGGGCCAGCATGAAAGCTGTGCTCCGAAAAGAGATGAAGACAGAAGTTTTCCAGAAAATTGCATAGTAGTGGTGTAGCGGTGATGGAGATAATCTTCAAGCAAAACTCATGCCTTTTGTGCTAAGGGGCAACAAGAGCTTTTGTCCTTTAGGAAGGGAACATCTTGGATGTGCAGATTTAATGACCATTAGGAGTAAGCCCTTTAAGATTGAAATTTTACTTTGGGCAAATGGGTCCTTTGGCATTGAACTATTGAACTGTTGAACAACTAAATGTGTCCATCTTAGTCTGTCTTGATGTATTTGGAATGTTCTTAACTAGATGGGTTCAAAGGGGGCTGCTGGGAAAGAATCTCAATTTAAAATGGAAGTTTAAACAGGAGGGAGAATATTGGAGCAGGGCATTTGGGTCCGGCTCCATTTTTTTGGATATAGTTAGAATTCTTATTGGAAAGAGGAAGTAAGAGAAGTGACTTTGTAGGTGTGTCATTATTAGTTTGGTGTACAAGCAGAACACTTTGCTCCGTTCCGTGCGGTGTAGAACAATCACATGTTATCTCACAGAATGCTGGGGTTTGCAAACACAACCTGGAGAGCAGAGCCAAGCCAGCCTGCTGAAAGCAGCACCTGCATTCCAGTGCAGGTCATATGATGGAAGTTATAACCCAGGTAAAATGTTAATCACTAAACTTGGCACAGTTGAAGCTTTTAATCTTTTATTGCAGTTTTCTAGGGAGAGGCAAGTTATGGACAACAGCCCGGAAAGACTGAAGAAGGAGTTGGAGGAAGAGCTGCAGCTGAGCAGTGAGGACTTGCGTAGCCATGCCTGGTACCACGGACGCATTCCCCGGCAGGTACGTGGTCTTTGCATTGCCAAGCGTGCTTTGGGCTTTTACAGACAAGCAGAATTTCACTGATGTGCTGTACGCATCTCTGATAGCTAAATTAATTTAGTAGGAACATAATGCCTATTTGTATGAAAGCTATGGTATTTATCACAGCTTGAGATAAAACGAGGCAGAGGAAGGATTCAGGGCAGACCCTGGTGGAAAATAGATACATTTCAGGATTTTTGTGCACTGAATTAATCTGGAAATGGAATTTAAGCTTTGTATAAGAATACCATGATCACATATTGTTTAGAGAACACTGATATTAATTTGGGTCAGTATTCTTAATGGAAGTTAAAATGTTTATTTTCTTTCTTCTGCTTGGAACTTGGAGGAGAGGAAAACAGAACCGCAACTAAATCAATTCAGTCACTTGCATTTTGATCCTTACAAACGCAGTTACAGACATGGCAGGGCTGAGGTTGGATCGGAGCTGCCGGAGCCGCTGGAGCTCCCCCTGCGGGCCTCCCTCGGCCCCGGGGCAGGGCCGGCTCAGCTGCCGCACACTCGGCACTTGGCTCTTGGTGTCCTTTTTATCACAGAAGAGGACTAACTCCAAGCAGAAAAACAAGATGTCTCTGACTCTTCTTAGTCAGTATTTACATGCAGTGTTCATAAAGAATAAAAAAATGAAAGCTTCTGTCATATAAGGTAACAATGAAAGGGCAGAATCCAGGATCTGGTATTAATGGCTTCTAAACTTCAGAGACTCTATATTCAGATGCTTTACACTTAAAATCCTGGGTCACTGCTTTCCCTTCATGCCTTATTTTCTATTAGCAAACTAGAAGAAATACACGTGCAAAAGTGGGTCAGCTTCTGGCTGCTGGCTCCTTCCAAGAAGCCCTTTCAGATCTCTGTTGTGGGATGAGCTTTTAATTAAGAATTGGAGGCATTCTTCTACCACACTTCATGCTTTGCTTTGAATTTGTGACTTTGTGCATTCTCCCAGAGTAGCCAAATTAATTCCTGTGTTTAAGAATATTTTGTTGTAATGTATTGTTCTCTGATTCTGAAAGTAATTTTTTATATGATTCTTTTTCCTCAAAGGTGGCAGAAGGCCTAGTTCAGAGAGATGGAGATTTTCTGATTAGGGATTCTCTCTCCAGTCCTGGGAACTTTGTTCTTACCTGTCAGTGGAAAAATACCCCTCAGCATTTTAAAATCAACAAAACAGTTCTAAGACTCAATGAAGCCTACTGTCGTGTTCAGTATCAGCTTGAACTGGAAAGTTTTGACACCATCCCTGGCTTAGTTAGATACTATGTTGGGAATCGCACAGCAATATCAAAGCAGAGTGGAGCAATTATTTTTCAGCCTATCAACAGGACTGTGCCTCTCAGGTGTCTAGAAGAAAAATATGGTGTAACTGCAGTCCAACAAAAAGAGCCAAGCAGCCCTGAAGGAAAAATGGAACCTGCAAAAAGGCTGAGTCTTGGTATATCCAGCATGCAATCCCCGGAGCAGAGCATACCCAGGGGAAATCTTCTGAGGTACCTTAATTTTGCTGTCCTTATGGAAGGAAATGGAGTAAGTGTATCAGCTCCTGGTGATGTGACTTTTCACTCTGATTTGAGATGGAATACTAGGCATGAGGGTTTGCTGATTTTTAGGAAAGGATCAGCAAATCCACAAAGTGAGAGCAAATGTAGACTCTGGAAGCACAACAGCACTGCAGTGACTTGGCAAATCTTGACCATGTAAGACAAAGGATTAAAATAACATCTTGCTGCTGCTCCAGAGAAGTCTCTTTTTCAATAGTTGACTCCTGAAATAAAAACTCCAAGTGTGGGATAATGGATCCTAATTTCAGTGTCCAAATCAAATGTTCCATTAGAAAGTAAATACCTTAATAAATACTACAAAGTGACACATAGTATAGCCTATTTCACTGCCACTACAACAGCACTTTATGAACTAATGAAGTACCTTTTATTATCATAAGTTGCCCAAGTGGAAAGTTAATGCTCCTTGCACTGGTTGTGATATATTCTGGCAGTTAGAGATGTATTTTACGTGCTGCATGTATTGATATGTTTTTGTTTGCATTTTTGTTTACCCTAGAAACAAAGAAAAAAGTGGTAGCCAGCCAGCTAGTTTGGATCATGTTCTGGAGAAAAGATTCCCTTTAAAGGCTCACCAGTCAGAGAGCTATCTGGTAATAGGTATGTTTTGTAATTAGATGTTTCATACTTCGAATCGGTGTGTGTCCAGGTGGTCTGTTACTCTTCAGACCAAAGTGAGACTGCTGAATGTCCTCAGTACTGTAAACACATTAGATTTAATGGCCACTGTAAGCTGTGTTAACACACTAATTCTCTTCAAGTCACTGGAGCAGGGTTTTTATTTACTATGCACCAGGTAGTTGAGAACCTTAGCACACAACTCAGCAGGCTTCCACACAAAAAAAAGACAGCTGTGGTTGACATCAATACCTTTTTTGATGGTATTACCTTTCCTCACTTGTGCTTGACAAGAACTGACTTGTTTCACTCATGTCTATCTGACGAAACTTCAGGTAGAAGTGGTGTTTCATGGAAATTGTGGTACCCACTTTCTCTGAGGGTAAACTATGCAGATGAGGGAATGTTCCTCACTAGGAGAAAAATGCTACCATGGCTTTTGTACTCAGTTCTGTTCTTCCATCTCCCTCAATCTTTCTACCATCCATCCCTTTTGCTTTTTGTTCCTTTTGGCTGCTGTCTGGTTCCATGGGCACTATCATCCTAAGCAAGGGATCCAGGGTGTGACAACACTTGGATCATTTGCTGATTGGGGCATTTTATTTCTCAGATTCTTCAAAGGTTTAAGCAGTTGTTTCCATACTTACACACTTGTGTATAGAAGCTTGCAATAATGCATCTCTTCCCATGTGGACAAACTCGTACTGACTTCCAAGGCTGTTGTTTTGATTATGGTACTGTTAAAATTCTTCATGCCTGTTATAGGAAGAGTTCTCATGACAAAGATAATAAGTATTTGTACAGTGAGACTGTATTTTGATAGAAAGAGTGTGCTCCTGTGTTTTAACAGTGGGATGGACAGACATTCATTAGGCAAGTTTCTGTCCCTCCGTAGTTGAATTGATTATTCCAATCCATGGCTGCAGATACTTTTATTTTGGTACTACAACAGCCTGAAGAGTTTTGCTGTGTGTTTTGTCATAGGATCCTTTGAGCAGGTCCAGTTATCATACTGCTTAAGGGTGGTGACAGCCTGTGATTTGGAGGTTTTGTTTTGTATCTGTAATCATGCAATAACACCCACACGATGCAGCTGGCCCCTTTGCCATAGATACCAGCAAATGCACTGAGAAATGCAGATTGGGAATGGCTGACACAGGACTCAATCCCATATTGGATGCCAAAGTTTGCATATGCAGCAGGTACAGGATGAGGCATACATACACAGAAGTATCCAGCTCTTCAGACTATCGCTGTTTCACAAAAATATTAGCATTTCTGAAGTTCATTCCTTCCATACCTTAGTTCAAGTTCAGGCTTGACTTTGGGAAGTTTTGCTTTCATCTCAAACTTGTCATTCTCAGAAATGACTCATCTTTCATGTGATATAGCTGGAAGTTGCTGTTTTTATAGCCTAGGTCAGGTTACAAAGAAACCTCCTATTCCAAGCCATGCAGGCCATCCAGCTCTGACAGGATAGCCTATGTATGCAGCAGGGACTGGAAGTATTGTCAGCATTACCACAGAATAATATTATGGTGCAGATGTTCCATGTATTTGGGATTTTGGGAGGATCAGCAAGTGAATGAAATTTGCTGGCTAGGTCACTCCTCAAAATACACAATTTTGCCAGCAAATAATTGACATGATGTGACAATATTATCCTTAGGAAATAGCATTAGGAGATGAACCCTGGCATAGGCACCAGGAATTGTATGTATTTTGGCCTTCTAAAACACTGTTTTCCCCTGCAGGTTCAAGGCATCCATCTCAATCACCTGAAGCAGATGCAAACTCGTGTCCAAGCTCACCTGCGTTTAGAACAGGCAGTGAACCATCTCTAAGCCCCACAGTTGTTCAGAAAGTCACCTCAGAGTCACTGCTAGGGGAAGCTCTTCGAGGATCAGACAGTCAGCTCTGTCCAAAGCCTCCCCCTAAACCCAGCAAAGCACCCCTGATGAAGCCCCCAGATTCTCCTTTGGCTTCCCACAACTCTGAAGGACACTACTGTGAACTAAACCCTGCCAGACATCCTACAGCAGCAAAACAACACTTGTGTCAGAAAAACAGCTATGTGGAACATCTGACACGAAAGGAGAGGGCAGCATTCAGGAACTCAGAAACAAGCTATTTGATCCTTGATGATGACCCTGCAATGAACCCTGCAGATCCTTTAGAAGCTTCAGCTCAGATGGCTGAAGAAGACAGAATCTTTTCTGCACCTGTTTATGAGACAGTGTCTAGTTTTAAACCGAATGATTTTGAATCCAAACTACTTCCTCCTGAAAACAAGCCATTGGAAACATCCATGTTAAGAAGAGTTAAGGAGCTTTTTACCAACAATAATCCAAAGATGATTGCACAGCATATTCTTAGAATGGACTGCAAGGTAAAAAAACCATCCATTTTATTTTATACTGTGCCAGTTTAGACTTTTTAAAGAACTGATTTGAAAAGAATAATGGGTAGATTTGCAGCTAATGTAATGTTTGTATTGCTTGCGGGAATTTTTAGGGTATTTGTTTTCATTTGAAGAATAAGAACATTCACAAACTCTTTGGACTAAAGGTCTCTCATCATGCTTGACTTCAGACTCAAATTCTCAAAGTTCCATATGTCTTTTAAATCTCCTATCAGTAGCTGCATACCCGGGATTCAGCCTTTCTCCTGTATTGGAGGAAGAGCTCTGTGTGCTGTAAAGCGCTGTGGGGAGAACTGCTCATGACAGGAAATCGCTGCTTAGGGCAAAGAGCAGGCAGACATTACCTGGTTGCCACATGGCCATTACATACAATGTTGAATGGAATGAAATATATTTAAACTTCTAAGACCAGCTGCTCTTCTAATCTTTGTCTGAGTTCCTCTCTTACAGCTGGATAGGTGGTGTGCGAAAATAGCTATCAGGACTTGTGCTCTCCTCTCCTGTAAGAGAACGGTGCTAGTGGAATAGCTTAGAAAGATGTAAAAAACCGCAAAGAACTGTTTTTCACATTGTAGAGTTTGGTCAGCTGCCACGGCTTGGAGATCAGCTAATAGATCAGAAAGACAGGAGAATAATCTCCTAATGAGATGATGACTTTGTGTAAAGAAAGACAGGTAACTGCAGTTAAATCTGTATGACTTTGCTGGTGTGACTGGGTGCTGTACCTGCTGCAGAGCAGCTACAGGAACCAAATGCTACAGTGGGTATCTAACCCCCCCAAGCTTTGTTGGGCTTTGGTGGTTTTAGTCTTTTTAAGAAGAGTTTGAGAAGCAAAACATATGGCTACTTACTGGGCAACTCCATTGCAGACAGGAGGGGAAGTGGGAGTGGTGATGCCCCAGAAGCAGCACATCAGTGGCACTCTGGTGGTGCTGCTGCACTGACAGACACTGAAGGTCTGAGGAGGGGGCAGTTCCCTGGAGCAGCCCAGTGTGTGAGTCCTGCCAGCTGCTGGGGGCCTGCCAACAGCAAACACAGCTTTTTCCTTCCTCAGTAGCACTGCTGTCTGCTGCTAAGCGAGGCTTTCTGAGACAGGGTGACTCAGAAAAACTCAGCTCCACAACTGCTCACTCTTAGAAGTGGTAGATTGAGGTTTCTTTACTATGGTTCCAAGAGTATTAACAGCATTCTCTAACGTTTTAGTTCCAAAGTTCACTTTTGCCTTCCTGCCTTCCTTCTTGCCCGCCTTCCTTCCTCTCAATATCTAATTTATCTTTAATATATCGTTAAAGGGTATGTTGCTTGAAGACATAGGATATGCATGCCTTAGAGAAGTAGTGAGTTTATATATATGTATGTATATAATATTCAATTAGCTCATTATTACACTACTTATTTTAAATACTGTAAACTTTGCAATGGAGCTAAGGCAACAACTAGCCTGCTGGATTTAATTAAGAGTCACTGGAGGGCTTTGCATAAATAGATTTTTGGATTTTGGAGCAGGAACAGTAACTAGCTGGGACAGGTAGAGAAGTCTGTTTGATGTTCACTGCCAAGTGCTGAGCCAAAGCCTGTCATTTACTGGCAACTCCTTGCATAGGCTGCACTGATAAGAACTGCATGATGCAATGAGATTGGCCTGTGAATTGGGCCAGAACGAATGCTTAGAACTGAGATCCCAGGCTAAAGTTCAAGTACCCTGTGTGTCATCAGTTTGCCTTTTAAATCATGGCATTTTGAATAAATAATCCCCCAAGTGATGAGCTCAGTGTTTGCCACTTGCATACCTGTGATGGAATAGCAATCAGTGTCTCCAGGGGCTTCATATCACTCCTGCTTCTCAAGAAGTGAAACAGGTTTTTCTGCAGTGCTGTTTTGTACTGAGGAGGCTTGTTGTGCAGCCCAGATTCCTTTCATCATTTCATAGCCAAAAAAGCCTGCTGAAGGGTGATACTAGAATATTGCAGGCAGATTGGTTTGTAAATATGTCAACATACAGGCCTTAAACCAGCATATAATCTTACACCATCATGTTCATGTGGTTTTGCTTATTATTGCTAACTGTAATTGATATTGAGATAACTAGTAGCTAATACAATCTGTTTAAAAAGCAAAGACAAATTGGTGAGGGTGTCAGCTTTCACACACTGAGTTCCTTAACCATTCAACATTGTGTCCTCCTTGGTCCTTTTTCTAATTCATCTTTATGAACTTTTATGAACCCAATTCATCTTTAGGACCCTGTGGTGTAACCAAAAACGTTCTGAGCTGTAGTTTTTTTAGAAAGGAAAAAGGAAAAGCAAGTGTGTGATGTGCTTAAAGCAAAGAGCAGTGCCTCTCTGACAAGGATCAGGCTGAGAGCACACTACATTTCCTGGAACCTGCATGGTAATCCCTTTCTGGAAGCAGAGGATGGAGTTTGATAAAGCATTTTGGTTACACCTTTCATGTTTTCCGATGGCTGTATCATGTAAAAAAAATATTTCCTTGGCTTTTTTGTCTAAGGCAGTGAAGGCATAGGTTAAAGTTTTTTTTTATTACAGTGTTGCATGCTCTGTATGCCATGCATTTATTTACCTGGAGGACTTCTCTGTGGCTAGAGTTGGTTTTTTTAAAATGTTTTAAAATTCATGCAGAGTTTTTTGCACTTGACAGGTGGCAAGGATAGTAGAAGTTTCTGAAGAGATGAGGAGGAATATGGGAGGGAACTCTGGTCTAGAATTGATCACCTTACCTTACGGACATCAGCTGCGCCTTGACCTGATTGAGAGGTAAATGTTCCTGTTCCTTATTGCCCAGGCAGATGGCCAGAAGCTCAAAGCATGGCACTGTCCTCATTTCCTTCAAGAATGCTCTCCTGTGTGTTTCCTGAATTCACATGTACAGATGATTTACTGAGATGGTATGGAAATTCATTTTGAATAGGGAAGGATTCCTTAAGGTCGTAAGGCAACTGTCACATGTAGGGAAAGCGGAAGAGTTGAAAGCAGGGTCCTTGGAACAGCTGAATGCCATCAGGTCTCCTTCACAAGCTCAAGCAAACTAAAATTCAGGGGATCTATTATCTATCTGAGCATGTAAGTGTTTGTGTAGGAGACTGAAAGGTAGTATCCTTCAGCATGTGGAAAGAGGCTAGAGGATCTAATAAAGTAAAAAATTATCAACAAAGATGTCTGAAAAGCCTCTACACAATTTAAGGGGTAACACTTAGGGTGTTCTGATCTACGTTTTCTGTTTCATATTTCGGTAGTTTGATTGCTGAGATGTTGGGGGGGGTCACAGGATTTGAATGTGGAGGACAAAGGGAATTGGAGCAATTTTCTCAGAAGTGTTCATTCATTGATTGCTTGAGCAGAATTTTATATAGTTAGTAGTATCTCAGGAGAATTTATAAAAACATTAAAGTCTGTGTGTATTTATTCCATATGTCATTATTTGTTTTGGTGCAAAGATGTTTGCTGGGCATGCCAAGATAAAAATTCACCTTTGTAAATTTAATAATTTATAATTGGTCACGTGAATTGTTTCACTTACAGGCACAATACCATGGCAATAGGAATAGCTGTTGATATCTTGGGTTGCACAGGAAATGTAGAAGATCGAGCAGCAACATTAAACAGGATCATCCAAGTTGCTGTGGAGTTGAAGGAGTCACTAGGGGATTTATATGGATTTTCTGCCATTATGAAAGCACTGGAAATGCCACAGGTGAAAATCTGTTTCTCTTTATGTTCCAAAATGTGGAGTTGTTTGATGGCTTTTATTTAATTTGAGCAATTTCTTCAAGACTAGAGAGAACATCAGGATAGTCTTCACAACTATTCTACAACTCTCTGACTAGCAGTTTACTTTTCCTGCTGTGGACCCAATAATGGGTATTCTCTATTTTGCATGAACAGGTCAGCAGATTAGAACAAACCTGGACAGCTCTGAGACACTGTTATACCCAGACTGCCATTATGTATGAAAAACAGCTGAAACCATCTTGCAAAGCTTTGCATGAAGGACAAGATGAGTGGACTAGTGAGTATGAGTGACACTGGTTTCTATTTGGCATTTTAACCCTCTTCTGGCATTTTAACCCCCTTCCTGGCATTCTAACCCTCTTCCTACTGATTTCCTGTGTGGGGAGATGAAGCAGCTGCTCTTTCCACAGCTGTGCATTGTATGTGAAAATGATTATGTAAACTTGTATAATGCCATATGATTATGAATAGAAGTAAACAGTCTACCAGCCAAACATCAGTATGTGTTTGTATTGCCTGTATCCCTGCAGAATATAACATTCTTCCCACATTCTTCCCACATCCCTACTTCCTCTGTGTGGAGCAGGAACTGACACATTGTATCATCTTGCCAAAAAAACAGGAAAAAAATATCTCTCCTCTGGCAGACTTTGTCTATTAGATGAGAGGATGAATCCTCAAATAAAAAGAATGGGTTAGGTAATTTTGGTCGGATTAGGTGCTCCTGCGCTAGATTCACTGCAGCTCTACTTTCTAAAGGGATGCAAGGCAGAGAAAATAAGTTCTCAGAATATTTCTCCAAGAGAACAGGTAGATAGTGAAAACTTTTTAGCTTCATGCATATTTTTTATTGTAATGACCAATTTTGAAAACATTTAAAATCTCTGTCCCATTGTCTGGTAATTCAGCAGAACTTTGCAACACCAATTTGTGTTGGTCTTCTTCCCCAACCGGTTCACTGGAACTTGGTATGACAGGTAAGGTTTTTGGAGGCTATTTGTCCTCCATTTGAACGATGGAAGACAAGTAGTAGTTTACAACTTAAAAAAGGACACTGCAGTTACAACACCTTCTTCAATTAACAATAACGTCTGATGATATGAGATACATGATCGTTACTCTATTCCAGAAACTATCAGTGCTCCACAGAACAACATAACAGTGCCACTGCTGATGCCTCTAGTTACCTTGATGGAGCGCCCAGCTGTTGTTTTTGAAGGCCTGGAGCTGTGGGAAAGCAGTGACCAAAGTGGTGAAATAATGCTCAGGCACTTGGGCACAGCTCGCCTGATCGCCCGGCACGCCGAGACGTTTCGCCTGACGGCAGAGCGGCTGCTGCAAGGTAGGAGAGACTGCTGCACTGCCACAGCTGGGGCTTGGGCCTGCCCATGTCCCCTGGGCGTCAGAGAGAGAAATTCTCTTTGGCAGGAGCTGAGAGAGTAGCAAAAGTCCTGCAGGAAATTCAGTCTGAGGACAACATTAATATTGTTTAAAAGCAGACAGTAAATTACTCATCACTACAGCTCTCCAGCAAGCATTTTTGCTAAACATACTCAAAGTTCTCATGACTCAATATGCTGACCCTTCTGGCAACTGAACAGAAGTACAGTACAGACTGAGGATAACTTCCTGTCTTCTGTACAATATAAAATTCCTACTCTGATTATTACAACTAAAATACCACCCTAAGATTCTTTACAACAGTTCAAGTTGCAGCACTGAGATTATGACCACTCACAGCCAGAAAGCAGCAGCATGATAACAATGTGAAAAATGTGCAGTGGAAAAGTTAAGGGAGTGGGGAGAAATATAGTAATTGCTACAGGCAGCATGTATATGTCAGTAATTATATTTAAGGTCTGACTACAGTGACAGCTCTAGACATTAGAAATGAGCAAGGCTAGCCTATCCCAGTGTCCTTAGAGCCATCAGTGTAACTAGAATGTCAAAGCTGGAAAGGTTTTTCACTCTTTTACGAGCTTGTTAAAGTCATTGTGCAAACAGAACCCAGTGCAGTATACCTTATTTGGAGAGAAGACAGTTTAAAAGCCATTTCTACAGAATGAAAAAATTTGCCTGGTGGTGATACTGTGGGATTCTTCTTACCTACTAGGTTTCCAGCCAGATGAAGAACTGAGTGAAATCTTCAAGACAGAATTTCAAATGAGATTGCTCTGGGGCAGCAAAGGAGCACAAGTTAATCAAAGTGAAAGATACGAGAAATTCAACAGGATCTTAACTGCGCTTTCCCGAAAACTGGAACCTCCTTCAGTGAAGCTGGTGGAACAATTAAGTATATAAGACTCTGGAAACACTATTTAAGTGATATACTTGAAATAACCTTAGCATTCTTCTGGCAATTTGATACTGCACAAACTTCTTGCATTTCACAAGTTGTTTAGAACTTTTAACTGCACAATGCACACTTGTTTTAAAACTACTGATTTCTAAACAAATTATTTATTTACTGTGTCACCAAGTCATTTACTGATCCCTTTTTAAACAGTTAGGTTTTCCCTTTATTTCCCCAAAGCTGCAATGTTTTAATGATGCCAAGGAGTAAGGGCATTGGCATCGTAATATTAAGATGAAGCAACTAGTGTAAATAAAATGATAGCTTAATTATCTGACATGGCAGAAAATTTGTTGTATAATATTCCTTTAATGAATATAAAAAGCACTGTAGATAGAATGGTGAAGTGTATCTTTATGCAAAATAATGTGTATATTTACAAATCACAGAAACACAGCAAGTTCTAGAAACGATTCTTTCTCTGTAACCAGAAGGTTCAAACATCACTGCGCCTATGAAACTAATCTGTGTGTTGGGACAACTTGCCCTGTTTTTTAAGACAGCATCTGTAGTACTTCAGCTTTTGCTGGGGCCTGCACAACAGGTATGCTGTCAAGAATGAATGATGAAAGGGCAAGAATAATCCAGATAATTAAAATGCTTTCAGACATGAGTAAACGTGGGTGTATGTATGTATTAAACTTGCTACATTTTCTGAGGTGAATCACTCTGGTAAGTACTTTCTCCTTGGATGAAGGCAAAGTATAAGGTGTTACCACTTTTTTATAGGAAATCAGCATGCACAGAGTTTATTATACAAAGAGTCTCACCAGCAAATCCCACTTTGTTATATACAGAACTGGTGAATAAGGGTTATCCTCAGACATTGTACAAATATTTAAGAACTACAGTCAGAGCTGCATGTGCTTGTTGTCAGTGAGCCTATTTGTGGAGTGAGATGTTACTTAGAGCACTGGAGTAGTGGAGTAGGGTGACAACAAAACCAACACCAGATCTCTTCCTCCTGTCTACAATCACAGCAGAGGTTTATACCACCAGAAAAAGACTATACCGACCTCATACTGAAAGTGTGCCTGTTACTCTTAACAGAAGACAAATGGGGAAGCTAATTACTTAGACCATGAAAAGATTTTTTTATTCCATGAAAATATTCTCAACAGAGAACACTATTTTTAAACAAAGCATTTAACATTTAGGAAATCAACATGTGCACAAAAAAGGATTTAAAAATTACTGGAAAATGTCTGATTCTTTAAGACAACTCACGTTCAGAATTTTAGAATAGTGATTTATAAGCTGTGCAAGTACAAATGCTTTTTCCTATGTTTAATAACCCTCATACAAGTTGCACTATCCCTCTTGAAAGCAACCTGCCTCCAAAGGAAGCAAATCCTGGTTTCAGAAAAACAAACAGTAGTGTGAAAAGAACATCTAGTCTTCTACCAGGAAGTGTTATTACTGACCTCCGAGGCTTTTAGCAAGGCAGACCACCGGCCCTTAACCAGAAAATACACAGATCACATTTCTTCCTCTTCACAGAATTACAGAATCACAGAATATTCTGGGTTGGAAGGGACCCACAAGGATCACTGAGTTTTCTCCAACATAAAAACACACTAGATTTAAAAAAAAAAATAAAAAAAGAAAAAAACAACCCCAAGCCAAATAACCCCCCCAAAAACCCCAAACCCAAAAAACTACCTAAGTAGTTTTGTCAGTATTGAGTAATGTCACATTATTATATAAATAACCCTGTATACAAGCTCCAAAAATCTAAACTTTAGAGTTTAATAGGCCCCATAATACACTAGGTCAAGCTGTGTAATAGTGGTATACATAACAAAAGGAATAAACCTCTACACAAGTCACTCAAATTCAGTTTTACTGGTAGTACAGGTCCTAATAACACTGAAATGAAAAAGAATCCAGCACTGCTGCATCCACATATTGCTTCAGTCCCCAGAAGAACAGGATGTTTTAATTATTATTCCATAATACACTGCCAAACAGCAGGTGGCTGGGTTGACAAGCTTGTGTTGATGTAAGTATCCCTCCCCCCAACATCTCTAGTCTAATTCTTATCACCCTAATCAATCAGATATGATGTATTTATTAATAGAACCACAAATGGGAGGCAAGACAACATAAGCAATAGGGGCACTGCAGACAACCATATTTACACGTATAAACATATCCAAATTTCAATTGTTTACAAGTAAAAGTGCACAAAGATCATTACGAAGTATCACTCAAATGTCACCTGGTCCATACAATGAAGCATCACCTGGAAATGGACTAGCACTGCAGTAATTGAAATTGGAACGTCGTAGTGAAAAACTAAAAGACAGTTTCCATAAAAATATTTTAAAAAAATATTAAAGTCAAATAAAGAGATACACATTTCAATGTATAAAAGTCATGGATGCACCATGTATCCAGTAAAGTAGAGCTCTAGAAAACACCTACCGTGGCTACCTCAGCAGCTGCAGCACTGTAAGAAGAGCTGAGACACAAAGCCCTTTGTGGGATACTGTAAGTGGTAGTGTTGGCAAACAACAGATTTAGGCACTCTAGTTTAAGGCAGCAATTGAATGGCAAGTGGTTGACTTCTGAAAACAGTCATTAACTTGCAGTGGTGAATCCTCTGGTTGTGCTCCAGGCTGTCAGTGCTCACAACAGGTTACTGAAGGGCTGAAGATGGACCACAGTTCTCGGAGTTTCTCTTGATTGCATTGTAGGCTAGAGCTGAGATGCATTATTTCCCCAAATTAACAAAAGACCTTACAGTCGCTTATCAGTTATGCCAAACATCTGGAATGTAATGATGGTTGCAGTGGTATTGTTATAGCAGCATACATGGATACTGGGATGAATCTCTAGTGCTGAAGATATTTAAAGAAAATTATTTGTTACAAAACAAGAGGAGGAATGATGGCAAAGTGTTACACAGACCATGCCTGACTGTCCTAGGCATGCAGGAGGAGGTTAATGGCGAGCATGGAGGTGGCACAGGCAGACTGATAACTGACACTGGGCTCTAAATGACTGCCAATAAAAGTGAGTTGGAAAAGAGCATCATTGAGAAAATCAAAATGTAGCACAAGCTAAAATATAGTTTGTGCACCTGGGACAACCTAGGACAATGAAAATAAAGCAATTTTAGGAGCAGTAGCCTTTCTACTCTGGTAATGGAACTCTATTTTCCTGCACAAATTGAAGATTTTGTAATACATCTTACCTATATATGGAGATGCTAAGATGTTAGTGACTACTAAATGTATGTCTGCATGCATTCATGCAACTAGCTTGTCCCTTGGGCCTCCCAGTCTAGTACCCCTCCCCTCCCCANCTCCTTCAAGATCTCGCCCATTTTCTCAGAAACCCGCTTCAGGAACCTGCAGTCCAAGAGGAAAAAGAAAAGAACAGAGTTACTGAAGGCCTTTAGAAGACAGAGAAGCGTGCTCGGTTCTAACAGGCCATTCTCAGTGGCTATACGTTAGCCTTGCACTTAATTCCACAAACTCTCATTAGAAATACAAAATTAGCTTTTTTTTTTCCCAGTAATCGATTGTGCAATGCAGTTTCCAATCCTCAGTGATTTAACAATGAGGAGAATTACTGTACATTTAAGACACTGTCTTCAGACTAAACACAATACAATTCAAAGACTTAGTTTACAGGCACAGATTAAGAATATAAAATCATTCCCTTATCAGGAGCAGAGAATTTCCAGTAAGACATCAAGCATTACACGTGATCCTTTTTTGTTTGTTCAAGGTATCTAGAGTTAAAACAATGACGTCATGTCCAATACAGAACATTCTACATTACAAGTACTGAAAAGGAAGGAGATAGGTCAGTGGACTTTCTGTCCTTCTTAATCATAATGCTTTTTCCTGAGTATTTCTGTTGAACTTTCAGAATCAGAAAACATTTTCCTGTTTAAGAAGTGAAAGCTGCCAAGTATTTGCTAAGGAAGGAAATTAATAATTTTCAGTAACTGAGTTCAGTTAGTTATTAGAGGAAAAAGATCTCTGTTTTAAGAATATAGTTTAAGTAAGTCATAAAAGTGGGAACAGTAAATCTTAGAGATCTTTAAAACTTAAGTATTTTTTCAGTTCTCTATAAAAACTAAGTATTCCATAGAACTAGCAGGAATCCTGGTCTTTTTCAGTTCAATAGCTGAATTGGATTTAGTGCTTTGGAAAGCATGAAAGCAGAAGACATTGGTCAAAATTACAGACCAGTGTAAGATGCATAATTTAATGTGGTCATTTCTGAAAAGAACTACAGCTAACTCCCCATGGAAACAACAGATCGTTGCTGACTTCTGATTCTGTAATTCTTTCCATGAGCCTGTGTAATTTACAATTTTTCCACTATTTTCCCTGGGGAATGTACAACTGAGAGCTGCCAGTTTTACTGTTAGATATAGGTTACTGCACCTTTGCTGTTTTTCTCTAGCGTTACATCTATATATGATGTTGGCACATAGCCTTCCTCTCCATTATGTCTTCGAGCTCTTGTCCACCCATCTCCTTTGTCCTCCTCAATAATGTACAAAATTTCCCCTTCTTTCATTGCTAGAGTGCCTTCATTATGACCTGGGAAGAACAAGAGGCAAAGAAGTCTTACTGTTCAGACAGAATTTGAAGTCATCTTTTTCCCAAGGCATAGTTTCCAAATTATATATAAACAGGAAGCATGAAAAATCTGTGCTAGAGAACATACGGCCAAACAGACTTAGAAAAAAACCCAGTCCCAATTTGTAAAGCTGAATATTTTCCAAGAGTTGTGCTAATATTTATCTTAAAACAGCACACGTACTGCTCATGAATTAAAGTAATTTATAAAGTATCTTCACTGATCTTTTAAGCAATTAGTTACTCATACATGCAATTTGCTTTAAATCATTTTACCTGTCTTCTGTGTAACAAATCATCCATGCCTTACAGTCAAGGAATCTCAGTGCATGTGGTTAACCTTACCATCAAATGGATATATTGCCTTGCAATGTCCTATAGCTGGTAATGGATCATCATCTTCAAACTCATCATCAAACTCATTGGGATGAGCGTGTTGCTGTGGTGGGCCACGAACTTCCTGGTTGGCATCATCCGTGTAACTCCCTTCAGGGCTGTAATGCAATGATGGGACCATGAGGACTCTGAGGAGTTCTTAGCTCTAAAACTCACAACATCCATGTATCACAGAAAGGGCAGGTCATGGATATTGTTTTGGAATTCCTGTTAGCAGTTTTCATATTACTGTCAGAGGTGATTTACTGAAAAAACTCTAGCAAAAGCTTAGACTGAATTCTGCTAGAAAAAAACCCATAAATTTGACATACCTGTCTCCACAGAACATGGAAAGCTAGTGAGCCTTATGCAATGGAATAAGACAGGTTTAAAAGGCACTGCTATTTAATGAGCAGGTGTTTCAATTAGACTCTTTTTATATGTTACCAGAATGGCACAAAGTGACCTTTAGAAGTCAGAACCAGTTAGGATTTTCCTTTAGAAGGAAAGGAAATTTATCCACTTGGGGAGGATAAATAACACCCATCACTCCTGTAATCTTCAGAGAGCTGTACAGACTCTAGCACAGGATCTAAAGCAGTAGAGACAGAATAGTGACCTCTCTCGGCCCTGGGTGACAAGGTGGTTGATGTCGCTGCTGTGCCGCCTGTCGCTTCTGGCTGCTACTTTACCTTCAACTTCAGAAAGCCAGGCCTTGGGGGAAAAAGGCAAATACTCATGTCAAAGAAAAATTGGTTCTAAACCAGCACATTTAACAAATGCATTGAACTGCAGACAGTTCCCAGCCACACAGAGACTGTGGTCAGATGTCAAGTCTCATAATTACTTCACACAAAGCATGAACCTATCCTTTATGTTAACCCACACTCCACACCAGCGTAAGGAAAAAATCTTTAATTACATGTGAATTTCAGAATAAGTGCATCATGATATTATTTAGTTTTCATCTTTAATAGTGTACATCTTTATTCTAGCTAGATGAACATACTTGAAAATACACCACCCCACAAAAAATTGTATCAGGAGTTCTACTCTTCAATCAAGTTTTTCTGGGTGCTATATTTAAAATCTGTAAGGCAAAGTACAACTGTACCAATCATTTACATTTTCCAAGAAACTATTTTAGAATCTAACCTCATTCTTGTGTATTTCCATCCGAAGACGGTCCATATTGCTCATAGTCTCAGTTAATTTTGGTTGCAAACTGCTTGGATCACCCATCTGTGGATTTTTTTCATAAACATCCTTCATCTTGATGAGGGCATCTCTAAAAAGATACAAACCATTACAATAATTAATATACCAGTACTGAGTCATTAAAGCTAAAATAATGTGTATGAAATCCTGAACTGTGATTAGATGCCAAGCACAGCAATGAGGAACTACTGGTCTTCACACCATGCCTAAATCATTCTCCCATTCTGTCATCTTAGCCCTCTACCTTCCTTTCTTGTGTTGGGCACAGGCACACAAGGACTCCAACTGTTGACTCTTACCTGTCTCAGTACTGTTTTCCATACTTTCTGTTAGATACAATTTCCTAAATATTGGTCATGTTCTGTTCTTAAAGCACGAAGTTGCAGGTATCTTGCTCAACAGACACACACATTTTTTAACACACAATGTTAGAGCCAATGCTCCCTTTGCAGTATTAGAATCAAAATGAGTATTACAGTAAAGCAGAAGGAAGCAATATTAACAGAACCTACATACAACAAACTATGCACTTAAAAAGGTTTATTAATAGCCTGGCCTAGCATACTGTCTCCTAGCTTTTGAGCACTGTTAGCTTAGGTAGAGGACATAAAAAAAAAACCCAGAGAGAGAAACATGACAGAACCCCTGAAAAAAATGCACTCACTTTTGGTCTGTTTCCTTCTGCAGCTCTCTGTTAAGTTCATCGATTCTCTGCTGCAGTTTCTTGCGTCTTTGCTCTGGAGGGAGATGGCTGAAATCTTCCAGTGCAGGGCCCTGCAAGCAGAAATACCATGAAACAAGCTACTACATGCACAGGTCTGGGCAGCTGAACTGACATACCCACACATGGACAGTGTTCACTGGAAGCAGATGGACCTTCTTAAAAACTCTACTTGACAGACAGCTCTACAAAAGACTGCACAGAATAAATGCATGTTCCTGCTGCCAGAGTCACTCAACCAAGGTGCTTTCTGCCTTCTGTAGCAGTTGGCTCTCAGAGGTAACTCAAAATTTCTAGACTTTATTTTTCTGAAGTCATGTACCTCCTCTTACATCCACTGCACTTAAAGAAGATTAAGAAAGGACAGAATAATTTGAGTCAGAACAAAANCCAAAAACAACCAACAACCAAAAAAATTCAGGGAGGGTAAAAACCCTCTTACTTCCTAAACTTTAAAAAAAAGTCATAAATCAGCTGATTTAAGACCACCTATTGTTGTTATGAACCCAAACCTGCAAACTTCTGCCAAGATTATAATAAGCAGGACAGAAGGGCCTGGGTATGAAATGCATGGGAAGAGATTTTTATGTANATACAACAAACTATGCACTTAAAAAGGTTTATTAATAGCCTGGCCTAGCATACTGTCTCCTAGCTTTTGAGCACTGTTAGCTTAGGTAGAGGACAAAAAAAAACCCAGAGAGAGAACCATGACAGAACCCCTGAAAAAAATGCACTCACTTTTGGTCTGTTTCCTTCTGCAGCTCTCTGTTAAGTTCATCGATTCTCTGCTGCAGTTTCTTGCGTCTTTGCTCTGGAGGGAGATGGCTGAAATCTTCCAGTGCAGGGCCCTGCAAGCAGAAATACCATGAAACAAGCTACTACATGCACAGGTCTGGGCAGCTGAACTGACATACCCACACATGGACAGTGTTCACTGGAAGCAGATGGACCTTCTTAAAAACTCTACTTGACAGACAGCTCTACAAAAGACTGCACAGAATAAATGCATGTTCCTGCTGCCAGAGTCACTCAACCAAGGTGCTTTCTGCCTTCTGTAGCAGTTGGCTCTCAGAGGTAACTCAAAATTTCTAGACTTTATTTTTCTGAAGTCATGTACCTCCTCTTACATCCACTGCACTTAAAGAAGATTAAGAAAGGACAGAATAATTTGAGTCAGAACAAAATCTAAGATATGTATATAATAATTATATACATATATATAAATTGTTTCTTTCTCTGGAGTGTGTTCTGTGGTCATTTGGATGGTATCAAAAGAAAAATACTGTATTTTGTATCTTCACTCCAAAGCACTATTATAGTGCTCTTGCAGAACTTTAGCAATCCTAGAAAGGAAATCAAAACTTACAAAGTTCTGATGGATTTTACCTCTAGTAAAACTGGTTCA
>WEZZ01031449.1:0-19526 GCA_013400585.1 Chloropsis cyanopogon
TCCTGGAACTTCCCTTCCCGGAATTCCCTTCCTTTCCCTTCCCAGAACTTCCCTTCCCACCTTTTTATGAAGTCCCAAGCTTCTTGCAAAGGGAGGCTTTTGTCTTCCTTTCATAAATGGAGATCAGCTGCACTGGCCCTAGAGCTGGCAGCACAGGCATGTTTTCAATTGTGGTAGACTAATATTGTTTGATTTGCAAAGGCCACACTGCAGAAACTGCTTCATGCTACCCTTATGGAAGGTAGTGACACATAGTGCATTTTCAGTGGACATGTGATGTATTTTGTTGGGTTTTTAACTTTCTCTCCACAACACTACCCAGTAGTTCGGCCTGGGACAATAGCCTTGGGAAAAAGACTTTGTTTTCTTTTTACAGTAGCAAAATTTTGTTTTTAAATATCTCTGTGAAACATTTTCTTTGTGCTTTTTTGGTTGTGTCTGTGGGACACTGCACTCAGTTGCTTTCTCTGTTGTGAGCCAGCATAGGTGCTCACAGCTTCTAGTTCCAAAGCACACTGTCCCATGGAAATGGCTTCAAGTTGCAACACATGACACACCTCTGAATTATGGCGGGTCCAAGACAGTTGGTTAATACTGGAGCATCGCTTCCTCCAAGGTCAAGATTGCTTGATTCCTTACTTATAGGGATGCATAAAGGGGGTAGAAAACCTGCATGGCTCAGCAATGAGATCATGGCAAAGGAAGTTTATAAAATGTGTAAAAATAGGCAAGCCACTTAGGAAAAATACAGGGATGTTGTCAGGGTATGCAGGAATGTGACAAGGACAAGAAGAGGAGCTCCTTTAAGTACACTGGTAGCAAAACAAAGACTAAGTAAAATGAGAACCTCCTTCTGAATGAGGTGAGTGCCCTGGCAACAAAGGAGATAGGGAAGACAGAGTTACTGAATGCCTTCTTTGCCTCAGTCTTTACTGCTAAGGCCAGCCCTTGTGAATTCCAGACCCTGGAGGGAAGGGAGAAAGTCTGGAGAAAGGAAGACCTTCCCTTGGTTGAGGATAATCAGGTTAGAGGTCATTTAGGCAGAGCTGATATCCACAAATCTATGGGCCTAAATGGGGCACACCCATAAATCCATAGGACCCAGTGGGATACCCCCATGAGTGCTGAGGGAATAGCAGATGTTATTGCTAAGCCACTCTTTATCATCTTTGAAAGGTCATGGAGACCTGAAGACTTGTCTGAGGACTGGAGAAAAACCAGTGTCACTCCAGTCTTTGAAAAGCAAGAAGGAGGACTCAGGAAACTACAGGTCAGTCAGCCTCACCTTCATTATGGCCAGGAAAGGTGATGGAGCAACTAATTATGGATGTAATCTCTAAACATGTAGAGGAAAAGAGTTATCAAGAGTAGTCAGCATGGATTCACCAGGGGAAGTCATGCTTGATTGCTCTGATAGCCTTCTAGGATGAAATGACTGGCTGGGTAGATGGGGAAGAGCAGTGGGTGTTGTCTACCTTGACTTAACAAGGCTTTCCACACTGTCTCCTGTAACATCCTCTTAGGTAAGCTCAGGAAATGAGGGATGGGTTAGTGGGCAGTGAGGTGGATTGAGAACTGGCTGAATAGCAGAGCTCAGAGGGTTGTGAGCAGAGGCGCTGATGATGCAAAACTGGGAGGAATGTCTGACATACCAGAGTGCTACGCTCTCATTCAGTGAGACCTGGACAGGCTGGAGAGTTGGGTGGAGAGAAACCAAATGAAGTTCAACAAAGGCAAGTGGAGGCTCCTGCATCTGAGGGAGGAACAACCCCAGGTGCCATGACAGGCTGTGGACTGACCTGTTGGAATATAGCTCTGTGGAGAAGGGCTTGGAGGTCCTGATGGACAACAAGCTGTCCATGAGTCAGTAGTGCCCTGGTGGCTAAGAAGTCCAATGGTATCCTGGAGCACATTAGGAAGAGCATTGCCAGCAGGATGAGGGAGGTGATCCTGACCCTCTACTTAGCTCTAGAGAGGCCACATCTGAGTTCTGTGTCCAGTTCTGGGCTTCCCAGTCCAAAGAAGAGAAGAAACTACTGGAGCAGGTCCAGATGAGGGCTGTAAAGATGGATGGGGGACTGGGGCATCTCTCTTACAAGGAAAGGCTGAAGGAACTGGGGCAGTTTGCCTGGAGAAGAAATAACCAAAAGGGGATCTTATCAGTCCTTATAAATATCCTAAGGGTGGGTTTCAAGAAGAGGGGATCAGGCTCTTTTCAGTGGTGCCCAGTGACAGGACAAGGGGCAATGGGCACAAACCGAAACCCACTTTCCTATTGGAGTGACACAATCTGGAACAGGCTGCCCAGAGAGGTGCTAGTCTCCTTCTCTGGAGATACTAAAAACTCACCTGGATGTGAAGCTGCTTTAGCAGGGGGATTGGACTAGATGATCTCCAGAGGTCCCTTCCAACATCAACCATTCCGTGTTTCCATGATCACACTTGGTTAGCCAATATGTCTTTCAGCTGGCTCTGTTTTCACAGTGTGTCAGGCAGTACCCCAGCTTGCCTAATCCAATTTAGGATGATAGCTTTTGACATTTGTCTTTCAAAAAACACAGTAATCTCTTCAGATACTGGTTTTTTTTGGGTTTTTTTGTTTGGTTGGTTTTTTTGTTTTGTGTTGTTTTGTTTTTTTAATGTTCTTGGCTTGTGTTTCTCCCTGTTTGTGACTTTTACAGATGTCTCTTTTNCTGTTTGTGACTATTACAGATGTCTCTTTTATATCTCCATATAATCTATATATATAGATATATATATAAAAGAAAGCAGTTCTTTTCAGCTACCCTCTTAAACATATTAAAAGGGAATAAACCCATATATAACAGAAAGGAAAACATAATATTTAATGCTCCTGACAGGTGTACTTGCTTTTTCCTCCAGCCAACCTCACCTGGCACCCTCAATCACCACTGTGTGACACTGCTTCCTAGAACTGTAGCAGTGCATGTGCAACCCCTGGTCTCTCCCCCAGGTTTCCCCTTTGCCAGTCCTTTCCCCACCCCCACTGAGACCCCTGGCAATATCTGTCACCCTGTCTGTCAAACCTCGGGAATTCCAAAAAGGGCGTCGAGCTATTGGCTAGATTCAAAGGAAGCCCTCCCCCCTACAAAGGGATTGGGCATCCAGGTGTCCTTCTTCCCTTATCCCTCCCTACTCCCTTACCTGGTTGGTGGATTCCTGCCCCTCCCCCCTTGGCCGNAATGTTCTTGGCTTGTGTTTCTCCCTGTTTGTGACTTTTACAGATGTCTCTTTTATATCTCCCTATAATCTATATATATAGATATATATATATAAAAGAAAGCAGTTCTTTTCAGCTACCCTCTTAAACATATTAAAAGGGAATAAACCCATATATAACAGAAAGGAAAACATAATATTTAATGCTCCTGACAGGTGTACTTGCTTTTTCCTCCAGCCAACCTCACCTGGCACCCTCAATCACCACTGTGTGACACTGCTTCCTAGAACTGTAGCAGTGCATGTGCAACCCCTGGTCTCTCCCCCAGGTTTCCCCTTTGCCAGTCCTTTCCCCACCCCCACTGAGACCCCTGGCAATATCTGTCACCCTGTCTGTCAAACCTCGGGAATTCCAAAAAGGGCGTCGAGCTATTGGCTAGATTCAAAGGAAGCCCTCCCCCCTACAAAGGGATTGGGCATCCAGGTGTCCTTCTTCCCTTATCCCTCCCTACTCCCTTACCTGGTTGGTGGATTCCTGCCCCTCCCCCCTTGGCCGGGATAAAACCTGCACAGCCACGTGGCTTGGGGGGAGTGAAGATAGACACTGCATGAGTCCTGGTGTAAGTGCTGGTGAGTCATGGCTTAATGGAGAAGCTACAATAAAGATCTGGACTTAAACCTTCATCAGAACTTACGCCTTTTCTGTGATGGACAAATGGGCCAGGAGACCTTGTTCTTGAATGGCCTTTATTAAAAAGAACAGCTCTTTTTGGGGCTGGGGGCTCCAGGTGCACGCCGCCGCTGCTGCTCCCTGTGACTGACAACTCAGAGGAGGAAGATGCAACCTTGTCACTGTCGGCAGGGTTGGAGGCTCTGTCCTCATGGGATATACCCAGAGTCTGTCTAGGGCTCGTTGGTCTAGGGGTCTCCTATTGCTCTAGTGTCTGACTGGTCAGGGCGAGCAATCCTGAAGGCTCCTTCTGTGTCCGGACTCTCTTGCTGTCCCTCGGGTGTAGGTGATGGTTCTACTTTTTATTTCGCTCAATGTCTAGGGTCACTCAGAGTTGCTGGTTAAGTCCTTCATTTAATATGCACTAGGTGCGGGGAACTATGGGAACCCCAGAAGCCTCCTAGGGGAGCAGTGGCTGGATTTCCTGATGGTTTGAAGGGATGGGGGGGATACACTAAACAGGAATATATTCAACTGGTACACAGGTAATTACATATATCAAGGGATTAACTGAAGGGGAAACAAGGTTGTAACTGGGACAACTGGGTGGGCACAATCAACATAGGTACAAATTGGGGAATGGGACAATGAGTACGATCATGTCAACTATATAATCTGTAAAATAGTTAAACACTTAACACATTAATTTTATTCATAACATTTTCTTCACCTCAGTCTTAAAAGGACCCTCCGGCAGGTAAGAGCAACCTCTCTGCCAGAGGTGGCTCCAAGCCCACCACGCTCGGACTCCGGATGGGTCTGGACTTGTCCCACGTGCCCGGCTCTGCCAAGAGTGCCTCTGGGGACTGAATCTCCAGCTGCCGCTCCCTGGCTCAGGCGCTGGGTCTCAGGCAAGTCCGGCCGGTTCCATCCTGATCACGTGGCCACTGCCACACAGGACAAACCCTGACTGTGTTCCCTGAAAGCTTTGATTAGTAAAAGACTAATCTGTGGAGAAGTGTGCAAAGTTCTCCTGCGAGAGAATCCTTTGGTGCTGTGATTCTAGTGGTGCTGCCATAGAGCTTCCTTGTGGAGAGTGAAATGCGTCACAGAGGCTTTGGCAGACTGAAAACCTTTTCACCTGATGGCAATGAAGAGTACTGGGCTTTGATATGCCATTTGGCTCAGGTCTGTCAAATAAAAGTACAGCCAGAGAGAGTGTCTGTATTCCCTCCCAGTACATCAAGTGCAAAGGAACTTCCAGAGAGGTCTCATCCTTTTCTGCACCCTCTGGGAGATTGGGATTGTCAAATTGAACAAAAGAATCATAAACTAGTAGAGAATACAGTTAATTGGGAAGATTTATAGGCTTGTCAGCCGGAATGTTTCTTAATTTAAAATGTCATTTATTCCCTGAAGGGAGACATTACTTCTAGTTGAAGCCTTAATTGGAATGGGCTAATTTTCAGTGCTGGGACAACTACTACTACTACTGAAAAAAATCCTTTAATCTTGAACAGAGAGTGGGCTATTTAAATTTCACAAGCTGTAAAAGTGTCAGGAACACTGGTTTTAGCTTTCTCTCCTGAGGCCACAGAGGAGACTAAAAGGTGAACAGAAGCACTGGGCAGTTGTGAGAAGGTGTTTTGTTCAAATGGTTTTGCCTAGAGCTGACTTGGAAATGTCACAACTTTTTTTCCCCTTTCACTTACGCAATGATGCTCATGGTCTCATACTGAAATTGCTTCAAGTAAGTGTATCTTGATAGGTTGTAGTTCTAATGCTTACAGGCTGGGTAAAATGAGATACCTTTCTGAAAATGGAATTGTCTACTTGTATGAAGAATAATCACTAGTATTATTTTTTTTAATGTTTTCAGATATCATCTAAGGTCAATGTCTGCAACCAGGTCATGCCAAGGGAAGTGCTCTATATGACTTTAATGTATTTGTTGGGATGGTATAATGTACTCGTTTTGTACTTCTTCCAATAAATTTTCAGATTATTATGTTATCTAACTTATTTTAGGCACTTGTTCCTGTCTGTTCTATTAGAAAAGAGCAGTATTTTTCATGTGTAAGTAGATGTATGATCTTGAAGTAGAGAGTCTAAAGTAGAAACATAGAAAAAAAAAGAGGAATAATTGTTGCCCATTATGCAGAGATTTTCCGCTGCAGAGATTTTGCAAAAAGCATCTAAAGCCACATGGTTTAGTTTTAGGTAGTCCTGCAAAGAGCAGGGAGTTGGACTCCAATCTCTATGTGTCCCTTCAAACTCAAGAGATTCTATGATGGTATGCTCTGGTGGAGTGTATGCTTCCCTGTGCCTCTCAACATTTTTGGGGGGCTTGGTGTTGTGGGAGTCTTTTGGGGGTTTTACATTGCTTTGTTCTGGATGCACCTTGTGAGCTGTCACTGAATTGTCCCAGTGATTTTCTCTCCCATGAGAATGAACAGTCATCAGATATTATTTCTCTTTCCTTTCTTCAGGAGCAAATTTTTGTTAATTGCTTGTTATTTCGTACTCTCTCATCACCATGGGAGGACACTAGTTTCTCTGTTTACTTCTTTGTAATTAAGCAATGAGACAAAACTTTGGAGGTCTGAGTGCATGAGACTGCAAAGTGGCAGAAGATGTTCATAATCCTAAAAAATAACTTTTTTTGACCTTCCTATGACTTAGAAGTGCCAGACAGGGTTAAATGTGCTCCAGTCCTGCTAGCAGCTGCTGTCTGCCCAAAAAAAGGGACCCAGGGAAGCTGTGACAAGCAGGGATCACCAGGGATGCAAAGAAGGATCTTGAATGGGAGCAAGGCAGAGAATGGTGGTGTGAGATTTCCATGGCAACAAGGTGTCTGACTATGCGTCATCTGAGGCTCCAGTGCAGAAATAACTCCTTGAGCCTTCTGTAAATAAATAAGTGCCTGGAGCTTGATCCTTCAGTGTTACAAGTTCAGACTTGTGTAGTTGCTTTTGATAGATGACTCATGCTGTGAACATATAGCTGGTGGAAAGAGATAAAATAACTTACAGTTCCCCCGTGCTTTTTTAATGCTTTAGAAAGTCTGTCTCTTTTTAATGGAGATTATTTTTTTAAATATAAACAGAGATTCCTGGAAATACGATAATTTGTAACATAGCAGTTTGGTTTATGAGATCTATTATGAAAATCTTTCATAACTTGCAGTTCATAAGAGCAAAGGTAGAAACATATCAAATCCAATGTTTTTGATTCAAAAATTCTGTCCTCTGGAGAACATTTCCAAAGTCAAATCCTATTTTGCATCATGTGTGATGCTAAAAAAAATCCTGAACTCCACTGCTTAGAATTGCAATGAATATGTTTGAGCTAATTCCTGTATTTTGAAATAAAGCTAGAAAAATTGCTATAAAGTGGTGCTGACTGTCAAACCAAGCATAAAGCTATAAGCATCTGATTAAAAAACAAAATGTCAGAGGGAAGACAGAAAGGAAAAAATCCTATCTAGTTCTTTTTTTCTGTGCTGAGACTCAATGTAGATTTTAACTAACTTGTGAAACTATCTTTTCATGGCAAATGTTTCCTAAGGTTCCCAGTGTCATAAATAGTATCCATTAGCATCATCCCTTTGGTTTCCTTAGCAACTGAGACAGTCAATTCAATGACAGTTTTATTGGCACAGAAAAGCAGCAGCTACCAGAGTTATGGACAGAAGTACAAAAAGCAGGTAGGCTGGAATCTATTTGTCTACAGACAAGCTTTATTTCTTTCTCTCCTTCTTTCTCTTTTATGACTTGCAAGCCTTTAATCACAAATTAAGCACAAAGCTCTTCAAACTGTGCTGTGCTTGTGCTTCAGTGATGGTTGATGCTGACTCTAAGGGGTTCTCAAATCCACTCAGCCCATCTGCAAGAAGCTTGATATTTTAGCTTTACAGCCTGAAAACCTTCTTTATTTTCATATTTTGGATTGGGTGTGAATATATCACTTTTTTTGAGTATTAATTAGAAACTTGCAACGTTAAGGTCCTGCTGGGACTTGTTTCAGTGGGTAGGGGAAAGGGGCCTGTTGCTGCTGCTGCTTTCTTCGTTCCTTTCTAGTACAAAGGGGCCACATGCAGTTTGTGTTTTCTGTTACTCAGATCCACTCTGAAGAAGAAATTCAGAAAGCAAGTCGGAGTTGCAAAAGGCTAGTGTTCATAAATTGTTCTGCAGGCTCCACTTTTGAATGGTGATATGTCTGGGAGATGTATTCCTTTTAAAAATATATATATTTTTATTTCCTAGAGTACCTTCTTTAATGTCGTGCTGAAGCTTCAGTCTAACTCTGTATGATTCTGTCTGCAGAAAGGCTTTCTTCTCTTAATTTGCACTGCACTGTAAGTACCAAGTATCAGTAAGGAGGGAAATAGTGCTATGATAGTAAGTTATTGGAAAAACTCTGTACTATTTACAGGAAAAGTAATTTTTTTTCTCTTTATTTAATTTTTCTTGTTCAGAGTCTGGCAGCTGGATGTATTCTGAAGAAATACAGCATGTAAGATAAAAACATGACTCTGTCAACTACTGCTCCTGAAACACAGAAAAAAAATGCTGTTTTGTTGCTTTTGTTCATTTAGATACTTAATTATTAAAAACAAAGTTAATATCAAGCCTCTTGAAGTAGGTGCAGAAGGTCCCTTAGGTTCCTGTGGGGACTTCCCAAGCTAACCATGGAACATAAAAATTTATTAAACAATAAATTCACTGCATGCGTTACTTAGTTCTGATGACTGCTGCTCCTAAACTCCAACAGTTTCTGTATCAGTTCTACCAATCCCTAGGCCCACTGTCATGAATAAGATTTCATGCAGGTTTCTGAGTTTAGTGTTGGAAAAAATCAGGTGGACGAGTCAGGCTTGCTCACTGTCATGAGTAGTGGGAATAGTGCTCATCCCCTGAAGTAATGGGACACATAGGATGACTCACTGTCTTTTTTTGGGCTTCTGCTTTCTCCCAGACACTTTGTGATTCAGTTCCTATAGTTGCCATGAAGGAACTATGACAACTTTAGACTGATGGTCACAGAGAACGGTATTCCAACTTAACTGAGGCCATTAACTTTTTTAGAATGTAAGAATATCTTCATAGTTTCACTAATGTAGGGGTTGGAAGCTGTTCAGCAGTCTTCCAGCGCCATTACCTTAGTTCTAGTGGAACTTCAGTGTGGTACTTGCCTGTTGGGATTCCAGTAAGGATGTAAGCTCATTTGATCTGAGGTGGAGGAGGAAAAAGGCATGGCCTCTTGCGCGTTTTAGAGTTGTTGTTTGATACCTCATTTGAGTGCTGACATTTGTCATCAGTTTTGGTTTAGCCATGGTGTAAGGTAGAAGTATTCAGTGTGTACGCAGATTTTTTTTTCCCTCCCTGAGTGTAACAAACCAACTAATTTGCATCTAGCTGGACACATATAGGTCACCTGTCATGACCACATGTCCCTTTTGTGACTGTGTAAACATTTTTCCCACACACACGCCTTCTTTTTTTCTTCTTTTTTTTTAAACCACCTTGATGTTGTTGGCAAAACTCAGGACAACATGAGTTCATTCCTTCCTACTGGTCAGCACTGGGATGAACAGCAGTTGCTCAGGGAATTGCATGTTATGGATTTGGTGTTTGTGTGTTCAATGAACATGTTAAGTGCAATTGCAAACAGGTTAATAGTGGTAATGCTTGGCTGACAAATACAGGTATCCCCCTACTAATTACCATTACCAGAATTAGATTTTTGGCTTTTGCAAAATCTCAGGATGCATTTGCAGATCTGAAACTTAAAACTTATTCTTTACTCAATTCACAGTGTTTGGTGGGGTGTGTGGAGAGAATGCAATTTCAACACTAAACTAACTGGGCTATGAACACACCATTTTAGATATGTGGGAACATTTGAAAATTTGTTCATGGACAAACTGCCAGGTACTTGAAAGACCCCAAATAATATTTGTCTGATCCACTTTGTGAGCGATCTCTCAAAATCCAGGGAAACTGCCAAAACCTAATAATTATTTTGAGATGAGATGTACTTATCTCCATGAGCTTTAACCAAAGCAGGGTAGCCACCATTGACACTTTGGGTTTCTGCACTGTCCCTCTTCCATGGTGACAGGAAAGTGCAGTTTATAGACAGTTGATGCAACAAGGTAATATTGATGAAAGCAGTCCATGTATGTTTTCACTAGACATACAGATACCATAATGATGGTACAATCCAGTGGTTGCTCCTAACAAATTGTTAGGTATGAGTTAAAACAGGTCTTGACCTTCAGTGCTATCCATATGCTCAGTTAATACTTTTTAATTGCTAATGCAAGTAGAGGGTGTGTGAGCAGCATAGCAGCAAGAAAGTAATTCTCTATTGACCAAGAGACATGGGACTGTGTACGTATATTTTTGTGAAAATAAAGGCTAGGGAAAGAACTTACAACCAAATTAATTGAACTAGTTTTTTTTTCATTCTTTTAAAGAAGTGGTTCAAGTGAATCAACTATTGCAATACTCAGGATTTCTGATAATTAAAACAACCACGTATTATGGGAGTTCTGCTATGTTTAGATACCTAGTGGCCTGCCAAAGAATTCAAAGGATCCAAACAGAAATGAAGTTTAAAGGACTTTCAGTGATACCTGATGGATTTTCGCTTTTCCTATATTTTTTTCATATCCCATTTTTCATATATACCTTAGTATAGCCTTAGGCATTCTAGGGGCTTTTGGCCCACATTCTTGTAAGTTTCTAGTTTGTAACTAGCTTAGGTACAGACACTAAGCATCTCAGCTTTTCATGAAGTTTAGGTGTCAGGGCCCAAGGCCCAAGGTCCTCTCCAAAACATATTCTGTAAACTAAGGGAGACCTACCCTGGGGCGGGGTGGGGAGAGGAGCATTCCCCATGAGGGGGCATCTCTCGGCCTCCCACTGGGGGACCTGTGATAGGTATGTTAATATCCAAGATCTATGATATAATACGGGGAGGATCAGGGGGGCCTGGTCGTTGATTCCATGCGTTAACCCAGGGGCAGCATTGCTGCAGAAGTGCTTCTACCTGAAAATCTCAATAAACCAAGGTAAAATCCCTTTTTCCCTTCTAACCGTGTGTGGCTTTCAATTCTAAGGCCAGGGTTCAGGCATCATCAGGGCAGGAGAAAGAGATTTTCCAGAAATGCTCGTGAAAACAGCTGGGATGACTTCAAATGTGATGGCCCCAAGTCAAAAGCCCTTTTGGAAAACAGGAGGAAAAATTTCTGTTGGGGAATTTGAAACTCTTTGACTTTCATCCTTAATGCTTGAAAATATCTTCTCTGTAGAAACTTTGTATAATATTTTATTGCTCTACATTATAAATATTTATTATATAAACAATTACATACCATAAAATCCGGACATATGCAATTAACCAGTCATATCAAGGGATTTATTTTCCCCTTTTCAGTTGGTTTTTCCTCAAGGAAATAAAGTGCAATAATATTATACCACATAAATGTTACTGAGAATATGTTAGGTGTGCAAGGGCTTCGAGAGTTGAAAGTATACTTTCAAAGCAAATTAATCTGCAAGCATAATTACATTTGCTGTAACTAAAATGCTCTGTGAGAGTATTGCATTTAAAAATACTCACAGCATCAAGAGGCATTGGCATTTCAGAAACAGAGGCATGTTGATATTAGGTTTCATGTCTTGTTCTACTCCACCAGCCTTTGTGAGCTACTTTGTATGGCATTACTTGTGACAACCTCAATATAGATTTGGTATTAAAGCAACATCAGCGTAAGTGCTTTCAGCAGTCATCATGAGAGGATCTGTTAAGTATCCCACGAAATGGACTTGTTGGAAGCAAACAGCCTGGAATAGGGAATGAATTACTTGCCTGCCATCAGCCCTCCTTTGACAGTGTACTCAGATTCAATTCTAGTCTGGCAAAGTGTGATATAAATATACGCAGCTTGCTCATGTAAAAGTGTTCACAGCCACTCTTTTCTGCAAACAGCTCTGGTGGGGAAGAGCAGAGCAATAATCCTGCAAACGGCTCTTTTCTTGTAAGGCATCTCCCATGTTCATCTATAAAACATTTTTACTAAAAGAAGTTTAAAAGTGGAGTGCATATAAAAATAGCAAGAAATAATCCCCCCCCTTTTTTTTTCCTTACTAGGAAGCCATTACCTGGCAAAAATGGGAGTCATTGCATTCCTACTGTTAAGAGCATGAAACATATTCTGCTGCTAAGTGAATGAGCTGTGCCCAGGTACCAGCAGATATATCTTTTTGTTCCTGTGCTCTCCAGAATAGCTGTCTTGCAGTAATTTGCTGGGATGTGTCTGCTTTTAGCTTTCATGGCTTCCATTCTATTAATCCTGAGTCTGGGTAAAGATTTCCATATACCATCCCAATGTGCTTAGGGAAGGATCAACTTTTCTTCTCCGCTGCCTCCCTCCTCCCTGTGGAGCATGGTATCTGACACTTTTACAAGCACAGAGAAAACAGAGCCAGGACAGTTCCTTGTTTCAACTTGTCTTGCTGTCAAAATGGGTTTTAAAATACCCTGTCAATTAATCTCACTGAAATGACTAGTGAAGGTTCTGCTAACTCAATCCTTGCAGCTCTGTGGTTAATTCATTTCTGATTTGGAGATAGGTTAGTAGAAGTGGCAGTGGGAGATTGCCCTTCCATCACTGTAACAGAAATTTAAAATTGGCTGATGCCCCATATACTGCAAGCTAGGTAGCCTTCTGCTAAAGTGAAAACAGGATGCTTTAAATTAATGTTTTGTCCCTTGAAATCTGCATGCCATATTAATATGGCGATTTCATTGCAATCTATACACCACCAGCCTGGACTGGAGTTGATTACTCATTTGACTGGCTATTTGACTGGCAGGAACTGAGCAGGGAGACTTTCCTTATATAATATTGGTAAAAAACGGTAAAACTGGTGAAGCATTCAGGCTGCTAATTCAATACTTAGTCATTGCAAGAGTCATCTGTTTTGGTTTCAGAGACCCTGGTTTCCTATGATACTGCTGAATTTATCATTCAGCTTAATTCCATTTTCATTCACCTTCAGCTCCCAGTGAAATATCATTGCCCACCTACAGGTTCATTTGACATTGGATGAAACAGCAAAATGATCCCTTTTCAGAGTAAGTATTTTAATTTGAGATTGCTAATAACCATAGCACAGTCATGATATGTTGATGTGGAAATGCCTGTGGTCTCATCAAGCCGCAGAAGCCATCAGTGTTTTATGAGTTTACCAGAATGCTAACCTTTCTTCAGGAATTTCCTGCTCCCTTCTTAGGGTGGGATTTCAAAGAAGACAGGTACTTATATTCAGAAACAGCCTGAGAATGAAATGTTCTTTCTTGGGCTATATCAGGGTTCATTCATGCTTGTGAACATCAGGGACTTGGTTTGCAGAGTAACTTGAACAAAATGAGACATTTTCCAATAGAGGTTCCTAACAGTTCTTTCTGAAAAAAATGGAGTGGCTGATGGCTCTCAGAGCTGCAGATGGTAAGATACACTGAGCTTTAGCTAATGTAATGATGGGGTTTGCCTTTTTTTTCCACCATAAATGATCATCACAATGAAGTATTTTGTCAAGAAATACTTGACAAATATCACAAACACTGTTTAATCTCCCTACCTTTCTAAAGAAGCTTGTATTTATTGTGGCTGTAAAGAGTGGCAATTTAATTGGCTGATGTACATAGATGTTTTTGGCTAACAGAAGAAACTTTTTTTTTAATCAACCATTCTTCATTAGTTTCTCCACAACAGAATCTAAGATGTCTCTACATGGAAACTTTCTCTGAGGGTAATATGCACTTTTAGAATAAAGAACTGCTAGCCACCTCTCAGCAATTGCCTTTTTTAATTGCCTTGTTTAATTAATTATGTAACCTCAAGTCAATATCAGAGCATTTTTCAAGAGTGTTAAACCTTACATTGCAAGCAGTTGCAAAAGTACACCCTTTGAATGACAACATCTGTTGCCCATTGTTTTGTTGCCTGTACATCTGTGGCACCCTGAGGGCTATCTTACAATGCCCTGTCACAGGCATGCACAAACATGACACCCTCACTGTGCATTTCCTCATGGCATTAAACACAACACCAGAGCCTGAAGAATGAAGACACTTCTGATAAGATAAAGTCAGACTTTCTTTTTTTTTGGTGAGAGATGTAGGAGATGATGTGTACTCATCAACAGAGTACTCTGTTAACTTCTAGTATATTGTTGATATATAACTTTATATTATTTATGTAAAACCTAGAAAACTCAGTTCCTAAAGGCTCCGCTTCCCCCACGCCACGAATTTGAGTTATAGTTGGCTTCCATATAGTTCCTTCATGTATTACCCCTATTCATTTGACATCAGGTTTATAGCCAGGAAATCAAAACAAGAGAAAATACAACATGGTAGGTTGTATAGGAAGTGCCTTAGTCAATGGGAGGCCCAAACCATATCCTGTTGGACAAAACTGTATTTCAATGTGAATCTCTTTCCCCAGCTGGAAGCTGAGGTTGAGAGGACTGATCTCTTTTGTGAAGTACTTTAATATCTACTAATGAAAGAAATAGGATAACACATAGGCTGCTATAAAACTTAGGAGTGAGGTTGTGCCTCACATTTAGAAGTGTTTCTATTGGCTTACTTGCCAAAGTATATCAGTTCTGCTGATGCATAAGCATATTTCTAGGAATAGATATGATGGATCATTAATTGCAAATTGAATTTCACTGTTCCAAACTTTATTTTCCATTAGCTCAAGCACCTAGTAAACACCCAAAATGTGTTCTGGAACAAATGAGTTCCTGGAAATTTTCATGTTGCAGTCAATGGACTTGTACTTTATTTCAGAAAGGAAAAGCAAATTGCATCTCCTGAGGCTGAGGAAAAAAAAAAAAAAGCAGAAAAAAACCCCCTTTAATTGTTTATTTCGGGTTGGGCTTTGGTCTATTTTCATGATGTAAAAAATGCCCCTAAATATTCTTTAGGAAAATTTTTACTTTGTGTCAGAATAAACAGAATCTTGATCTCCTATATATTTGTGGGGGTTTTGTTTTTTATTTATATGTGGATTTCCTGTCTGTGGTTGGGGGCTTTTTGGTTTGTTTGTTTTATTTTTTTAAGCATGCAAGAATTGGAGTAAATGATATTTCAATACACAGAAATTTGTATTTTAAATACTAGGTAGTCATAAACGGATAATATGAAAGGGGAATCCTCCTGTTTCCATCAGAAATCTTGACTGACCTAAGCCCTTTTTTCTTCAGAGATTTTAGAAATTAAGTGCACTGATAACATTGTCTGTTAATTGTATCTGATGAAATCATTTACAGGTGAACAATCTTTTAGCAAAAATAGCTACAGAGAAATGAAGTTAGAGTAGCTGAGAGTTAAGAATCTTTTCTACTATAGCTGCTAGGGACAAAAAGAAATCAGATTAAACATACTTATAATAAGACTTTCATCAGTGCAAGTGTGACACAAAATCACAGCCATTTCAGGTTGTTTATACAGGAGCTCTGAACAAATGCGAACCTGAAATCCCCGTGGATGTTTAAGAAACCAGCAAAATGACCTGAAAGTGTTGCTTATATGTAACATTTAGATACATTAGACTTAAATTAATTGTCTTGCAAATGAAGACATTCAAGCAGATTTTGTAATTGCTCAGATAGGGCCTATGGTATGAAGACCCTATTCAAAAGAGTTTTATTCGAAGGAAGACAAGAACTTGGGAGGAGCGGGTGACCCTGCCTGTGGGAAAGGAAGCAAAATGGACGTCTACCATGGACAAGTATCAGGGCTAATTAGAGGTTAATTAATGTTAAAGTAGATGGATGACTTGTTTTTCTTTCATAGGTTAAAGATGCACAAATACTGACTTAGGTCTTATTGCAGCGTTAGGGTTTGGGTAGCGTTGCTGATCTCTGTTTCCGTATCAAGTTAAGTATTATGTTAAGAATAAGTCTTCACTGATTTCCGAGGAAAGATTTGATCTACAAGTGGTATTTGGAGGATATGTAAATTCTGATGCCCTTAATGAGATTCATTTAGCTCTGTTCAGTCTTTCTTCATTCCACCAGACTCTGTTTCAATGCAGTATTTTAATATATAGTGGGTAATCCACCCTACCTCTGATAAATCAGGTCCAGAAAGTTGCTTCATCTAACCACAGTCTGAACTGAACTTTAATCACTCAATGCTTGATAAAACTTGACAGTATGTTGGAAAGTTTTTCTTTGAGTTTTCGTGTTATTACTTAGTAAAGTGTTCGATTCTCTTTGCTGCTAAGCAGTGGTAATAGTAGAAGACTTGAAGTTGAGAAACTACACCAATTATTTTTGGAGCATTCTGGGTCCATTATAAATAGAGGATATAAGATTGTTAGATTCATTGTTGCATAATATCTTTTCCTATCAGAAGCCCTGGAAAATAGGATACTTCTGGCAGTGCACGTCTTGCACTGAGAAACTGTCAGGATATAGAAAAGAATTGTTTAGAAAATGGTACCTAATTTTAAAATATGTAATATTTTTCCCCTAGACACTTGTAATAGTATTGCCAGGAACCAGATTTTTTTCTTATCCATTTTATTGTGTTGCTTTAGACAGAGTTCTCAGTCATAAACAAGTCACTCTTTTAATGTACTTTTGCTATTTGGGTTTCCAAAAGTGATTCGTTTTTTGTCAAGATCTCAACTATTCTCCCTATCTCAGAGTGTTTGCATGCTTTATTTTTTCTTTGGTTTTTTTNNGTTTTTTTTTTTTTTTGGGTTTTTTTTTTTTTTTTTTTTTAGTTTTTTGAGAGGCTGGTGAAGGGGGAGGAATAGAGGAATTTCATTAAGCCCTCTCTTCAGATGAGTCAGGGAAAAAGAGAGAATCTTATAATGTTTCCCAATAAAATGAGATCTGGATGTTCTAACTCATTTTGATCCATTAATTAGCAGTAATTTGACGAGGATTAGCTGCCATAAACAGACTTTCAGATTTTCTTATTTATCTTTTCTTTGGGTGATATCTTTTCAAACATATTAGCTGGAACTGGCTTCTATTAAATGTACCCAGTTGTCCCAAACATTTGGCCTCATCCTAATCTATGACCATCATTACACTAACAAAAGCATAATTAATTTTGGTTACTATCTCTTTGGGATAACTAATAAAATATTCTCATGTCCATTTAGTAAATGGCAGCACAAAGATAGTAGCAGCATAAATATAGTGATAACTGTGATGTGTGGGAGACCCTGAATGGGTAGAGGATACCACTGAAGAGGTATATCTTGGCTCAAATCAGGTCTCTACATGTTTAGTTCACAATGTCATGACTCTTTGTTTACTTTCTGGATTTTGGATGTCTTATTAGGTAGAATTTGTTAATCCTTTCTATTCAAGTGTGAAATGATTGTGGTTTTCTTTTTTGGTGTGTGGTTTTGGTTTTTTGTTGTTGGTTTTGTTTTGTTTGGTGTGTGATTGTTTTCTTTTTTTTTTTTCCTTAGGACAGTTTTTCCCTTGGGACATAATCTTCCAAAGATTCTGCCTTTTCCAGCTAGGAGGGTAAAAATGTTACAGGCTAGGGTGCTACTCTTAATAAGTATTTTTAGGCTTCTGGCATGGAAACAGTTAATTATTCAAAACCAGAACTTCACTGAAGAAATTCAGATAGAATATTTTATTTACTAGCCCAGATTTTCATAGCTCTAACTTTTTGGTGTTAAGAAAAGTAAGAAACTGGGGAAAACCAAGAAGCCAGGGTTTGAGAACAAACAATGATAGTGCAAGATCATCCTTGGTACCTTATTTTTATTGTGCTGGGAACAATCTGTTCAGTTATCAGCATCAGGGCGGCTGTGATCTGTCATGAAAGCAAAATTGGTACTGCTGATAGGACACCTCTGTGCTTTAGTTAGAGACATGCATAGCTTAGTGCTGAGCATCTACTGGTCTGATTTTGTGACCTGAGCTAGAAATTCTGCCCCTTGCTCTGCTGGGTCCTATAGAACAACTTGCTCCCAGAGTACCCCCAAAGACAGGGCTTTGTGGTGCAGCAAAATTAATCCAGCAAAATTAATCCAGCATCTACATGCAATTAAAAAAAAAAGTGGTTTCCTGTGTTTTTTTTACACTAAACGGGCTGCAGTAAGCCTGCTAAACCAGAGAAAACTTATATTTGTATGCATGAGCAGCATCTGCCATTTAGCTTCCAGCCTGTAGAAAGGAGATAATGACAATCCGCAACTGGGGGGGAGGATGGGAGAACAAGGTCCCTTTTCATGGCTTATTGCTACTAGACTGTCAGGTAGAGGTAGAATTCCAGCTTGGCTTCTTATTTTGGTGCTTTATCCATCCTCTGTCTCTTAGCAGATCTGCTCCAAGAAGGTCACAAATTGAAGAACTGGCCTTTGAGCAGAGCTTTGTTGGTCGGGGGGTTTTTTGTGTGTTTCTTCTTTCCTTTTTTTTTTTTTTATCATTATTATTATTTTGGCAATGCCAATTGTATCCTCAAACGATTCTTGCATGATTTAGGGGTGTGTGTCTCAGAACAGTATGATAAAGTACAGGCTGTGGGACTACATGACGGTTGTTTTCCTGGTAGCAAACTTTGTCAGGGAGAGTTACAATACACATGTGGATATGTTGTGGTTTAGGAATTGCCTAATTTAGGTATTGCCTAATTTAGTGTTCCCACTGAAACCATTCCAAATTACACACCACTCACTCATGCCCCGCTTCCTCTCCCTCCTCTCTCTGGAGAGGAGAATTGGAGGCCCAAAAGGTAAGAATCACGAGTTGCTGTAAGAACAATTTACTGGAAGCAGCAGTGAGATAAGAAAACAAACAGGAACAGTGAAAATATTAATGACCAACGTGTACAAAATGCAAATGCTCACCATGATGCTATGCAGAGCCCAACAATTCCTGACTGCTTCCATGTACCCCACCTGTGTTCCTAGAAAATGATTTGAGGTGGTGTTGAAAACCACTGGTTCTTAGCCATGCACCTTTCTGGCTACTGCAAAAACTAAGGGTCCTGCCTGGAACCAGGACAGGGTATTACTTTTCTCCAAATAGGTACATAAACTTTCCTGATCTACTAGTTTGTCTGAAATTGTCATATCTAGTGTCACCAGGGTTACACTAGAAAAGGTTGGCTGATAGTCTTCTGTTCACAGAATCATAGAATATTCTGAGTTGGGAGGGACCCATAAGGATCATCAAGTCCAATTCTTACATGAATGGCCCATATGAAGATCAAACCTGTGATCTTGCTGTTATTAGCACCATGCTCTGACGAACTGAGCTGATCTCAGGGTCAGCTTTCTCCTTTCCAGCCCAAACCATTATGTAATTCTATGATTCTGTAACACAACTTGGAGTCAGGAAAATCTGGGCTTCTCTTTGCTCTTAACAAGAGCCTTAATGTCTTAAAAAAATCTTATTTCCACTATACTCTGGTGGTAATAGCTCAGAAACCTTTCTCAGAAATGCTCTGCAGTGGGGTTGCTGAGCAGTGATCCCCACAGCTTAGCAATGGACACCCCCTCACTTTGGGGAGATGGGAAAGCTGGCTTAGTTTCTTTTATGGTTCAACCAGTAAAAACCTTTTGGTATGTGCAGTATGGGGGGTAAAGTCCCCCCCCCCCCCCCCCCCAAAT
>WEZZ01031449.1:19551-38027 GCA_013400585.1 Chloropsis cyanopogon
AAATGTGAATATGGAGCTATGGAATTTATGCTCACAATCAGGGAAAGGAACTCTGCTACAAGGCCAAGATCTGTAATTGTTCTGTATCCCTAAGAGTATCCCAGGAGCAATGCTAATGACTTTATGGTCCTGGTCTGGGAGCTGGCCTTTCTTTTTGGAACAGCTGTTTGTCTACGTCACCTACATGAGAGCTGTAGGTGTGCAGAGAAAGTTGTGACTAGAACTGTGCAAACTAGAGAAGGAAAAGGGGGAGATGGCTAAAGAGGGGGGTAAAAAGCTCAACCCTCCTCCCCAACTTCTCCTCAGATTTTTCTTGAATTGTTTGTTTTTCTCATTGTCTTCAGTCAGAATGGAAAAAGGGCTCCAGCTGCAGGAAGAACTGGGGATTTCTAGGCATTTTATACCAGCTGAGCTCATGATGCTGTTTTAATAGCCTGTTGGAGATGACTCAGCCAGCTCAGACTGTGTAAAATCATCAATTATTTATTTCTAATTTTCGTGCATCGCTGGTCTGTGGAGATCATTAATGTCTGGATAAAAAATTACTGGAGAGAAGTGGTGCCTTGCTCTCTTGCAACATCACTAAAATTTTCAAGTAAAGGCTGTAAACAAGGATGCTCCTCTAGAGCAATTGCAATCTGAGCACTTAAGAGACTATACCTAATTTAGTATTCTGTGTTCTTTCTCTCTGCTTACCTAGCCAAACAGCAGTGCTTGCCGTCACAATTGAAAAGACCTAAATTCATCCACATGTAAATTTTTGTGTTGCGTATTATGGTGGCTTGGTTTCCATAATAGTTCTTCCCCGCTGTTACACAAAATCACGTTACTCAGCTATGACTCACTGGATATCTGCTCATGTGTCATTTTGCTATTAGAACTTAATTGAGATAAAATGGGGCATTCTGTCTTCTATCCTCTGTTCTAGGCCCTGTTGTGATTTGCAGTTTTTAAGAGATGATTTTTTTTTTTTCTATTTTGGTAGAGATCTTGCAGTGGCAGCTGTGATGTATTTGAGTAGAGGTCTGTAAAAGTGTTACGCTTTTATTTAGCTAACTGATGCAGTGGCAGAAACCAGTAGTCTGTTTTCTGGGTGCAGTGAGTCCTTCTACAGCATCCACGAAAGCCACAATGCGGATGTTAGTAAATGCAGATAGTCTTCTTTCACTGAGAAAATTCATTCAAGCCTAGATCCTCTAAAGTAAAATCCATTTATGCAGGAAGTACGTGTAACATCTGTCCTTGTGTTCTTATCTGCAGCTCTTTTTCTGTGTACTTTCACTTTTAACAGAGCATCTCGTGTGTAAATACAGGTAGAAATTTGATTTTACCCTAATTAAATGGGGAGCAATATACTTAGTGATACCCAGTCTGTGCCAGATCTTGGCATTACAGCTAGGTCTTCAGAAACATGGTCTGCAATCCTTCACAGAACTGTTTTAACATTAGTTCTTGCAGTCCTACCAAAGATTTTCATTCGTCCATAAAATTTATATTGTAGCAGGCAAAAATACAACAGTACCCAAAAATTATGCTCATGGTTTCAGGATGGTACAGAATCTAAAGCTATGCTTCAGTAATATCACCATGTGGAACAAAAGGCAAACTAATAAAAAAAAATTTCTAAATCAGGGATCTGGCTTATTTTGAACTATATCTAAGATAAGTAGTAGATAACTTAGCCATCAGGATGTATTTTATTAATTTTGACACTGTATTTGGGACAAAATTCAGTTCTTGTTCCTTCCGGAGCAGAACCGGGAGCTCCTTTCCTCGCGGGCGTGGTCTGGGAAATTCTTGAAGGTTAAGGGGGTGTGATTCTCCTCAAGTGAGGCTGTGGTTATGACGAGGTTGTCAGCTCACTGCTAGGGGTGAATTCTAATACAGGCAAGTTTTCCCCATTCGCTGATGTCATTGGTTCGCTGATCTGTGCTTTCGTTGGTCTCTTTTGGAGTGCTATTTCTCTCGCGCAGCGGCTTCCTGGTTTGCGATTTGCATAAAGTCCCACGATGCTCGGAATCCCATCTGATGTCCTCAGTGGGGCGAGAGGCGGCGGGGAGTGGCGGCATGGGGTTGCCCGGCACGGGAGGGGATGGGAGAACGGGGTAAGTAGGATCGGGAAGGGCATGGTTAACAGGGGGTACAGAGGACAACCTTTATTAATACAATTAACGCTGCTTTTAATTAACAACACACTCTTTTAATATGTAATACAAACAGTTTTACAAAACTTTGTTTATGACACCATTATGTAGCATTAAAATGATACTTTGCATATGCTGCTTGTAGGTGTTTGTAAAGAAGAAGCTGTCTAGAGGATTTTATCGTACCCTGAGACTGAGAGATGTCTAAATAGGGGTACGTGACTGTTGGATTTGAAATATGAAGATATCTGAGCTGTAAACTGGTAATGCTAATGCTTGGAGTGATTTCTTATGTACTCTTAGTGTACTCCTAAAGGGAGAAGGCTCTGTGTTCTTCAGCAACTTTATAGCTTCAGTCAGGCTTTGCCAGGGATGCATCTTGGTATTGTCCAAGTTTGGTGACTGTTATAAGGGATTTCAACCTTACCTTTGAATTTTGACATTGGGAGTTTGACTTTCCAAATTTTATCTTGAATACTGTGAGGCTTTTTCACAGAGAATAAATCTCACTGTTCACCACCCCCTTTTGCCTCCCCCCTTAACTTAACTTTACATTACTGAACCCAAAAGCAATTCATATTCGGCAGAAGCTGAAAGACAGTAATAAAAAACTGATGATCCTTAAATGAATGGAGTGACTTGTGAAAGTTAGAACAACAATGTCAGAGCAAGAGGAGGTATTTACTTTCTGTGTGTGCGCTTTTTTCCCAAGCCTCCACAGTGAAAAAAGCTCATCAATATGGGCATAATCAAGCACTTCCAATGAATCATCAAATGCCATGAAATGTCATAGTAAAAAAATTATTCTTGGGCCACTTAAGAATAAGTGGTATTCTTATTAAGAATACCACTAAGTATTCAAGTCCATTTAAGTCACATTTTGCTTGATAATAAATGAGACTTACCCTATTACACAATTGTCCTGGTTTAGGGCAAATTTGGGAAGAAACCTCCGAAGGGGTTCTTCTAGAAAGCAGATTCAATCGACCCCTCCCCCAACTGGTTCAGGAAGAATACTTCCTTAGAGAAAGGTGGAAAAAACTATTTATTTAACAAACAAAGTATCTACAAGCATAAAAACCAAAAGAAAGAATTATATCAAACAATAAAAATTCTTGCCAATCTGAGGAGATGACACACTCAGAAAGTTCCTCCGTGGAATGCAGCTTGGCTCACTCAGTCTGTTCTTAGTCTCTCCAGTGCTGGAAATGCCGTGGCCCAGGCCCGGCCCGGTGGGCCACAGGTGTGAGCTGCTGGTGCTCTGCTGGGTGTTCAGTCCAGAGCAGGTTTGAACAGGTCCAAATTAAAAAAGGAACCACAGTCCAGGGAACTTCTCTGCTTCAGCTAGCTAAAAATTAACTAAAAGTAAAGAAAAACTCTGTCCCGCTGTCCATTGTCTGTGCTGCAGACACCACAGCAGAGCAGCATGTGGAGGAGTGCGAGCAGTCTCTCAAAACAAATTCTGCGCTCTTTCTTCTCCCCCTTCACTCTCAAAACCAGTCCTAAAGGTACAGAACTCAGTGTCTAACATAAACAGAACAGACGATTTGGGGATACAAGCATCATAAAGTCACCCCAGGACAACAATTCATTATTTGCTTTCCTCTTATTAGAAAAACAAAACCTCAACCCTAAATGTAACCTAGCCAGAAGGTCAAGGATCAGGAACATCAAGGAAGAATATAGAGGAGACAAACTATGATGATGGTTTTTTGGTCCAGCATGTGCAAAATTGATTTTCATGTGGTTTTGCTGCTGGAATTCCTCGTCTTGTTCTTTTTGTTCTTTTGTGCTTAAATTTGCCCTCAGAGATCTGTGTACTTGGACAGTGGCATGTCTGCTGTGATCTCCAATGTTGTCAAGCTTTTTGCAGTGCAACGTATTTAAAGAATGCAGTTTTCCACAAGTGCTGTAGTGTGGCAAAGAAACAGGGCTGTGAAGGGAGAGTGGAAACCATGAGAGTGGAAAGCAGCAGAGCGATATTTTTCATTTTTGTGGCAGTGTGTTTATTTATTTTCTCTTATTTTATTATGTATTGATTTGTAGATGGTTCATTCCCCGGTTATATCCCCCTCTCACCTGGTTTCCAGGTGGGCTTTCCCCAGAACCTCCTCTCCCTTCCCTGTCCAATGGCGAGAAGAATCTCACCAATCCCATGCCCCTTGCCCCTGAAATCCCTCCCGAGGAAACCCTGTAGATTTCCCCTAATTGGCTATTCCTGGAGAAACCCCCACAATTATAGACACCATTGGTCCTTTTACATGTCATGTTTCCCTTCGGGCTCTCTGACTGGACCAGGTGGGGCCACGCCCTGGGGGATGGCCCAAAGGGACAGACCATGCTTTTAGTCGAGCTTGGATCTCCGAGAGATAAAGACCTGATCTAAGCAGCTCTGCCTTCTGGTTCCTTTGTGGAAAACAAAAGCCTCAGCACGCTGGCAGAACCCCGCCTAGCACCTCCTTACTGATCCGACCAGGCAAAAACCTGTGGACAGTGCCTGTGAGCAAAAGCCCCCCAAGAAAGCTAGCCGGAGACCTGGGGGGCCACTTCCACACATTTTCATCATCTTTGACAGCTGCTTTGTACTGAGAGCAAATAAGAGTACCAATGATGATATTTCTAGCCAATCCAAGTGTGGCAGCTGCTTTGGGGGAAATTCTGCATCACAGTTGTTCCTCTGCAAGTTTTCTCACCTCAGATGATCAGTAAACAAGTGATACAGAGGGAGGTATCTTGTACTTTTCTGAATCTGACACCTTTACAAATGTAAAGCAACACCTGTGTGTTCAAAGAAACCCTCAAATCTTTCTGAAATCCAGGCTGTGTATATAAATGCCCAAGTAAAATGACTTTGTCCATACTGTGTCCAAACCTCCCTGTATCTGTGCCCTCTCTGATCATCAGTGGCTGACCCTGCTGCCTGAGGCAGATGCTGTCAGAGGAGCTGACTGGGCGGCCTGGAGTCTGGTGGAGAGCGGCTGCATTTTATCTTCTCTGTGTTGCCTCTTGTTTCAGCTGCTGCAGCATTTCAAAAGGGCAGGCTTAATGAGCTGTAAGGGGGAGTGTGTGATATTGAGACAAATCTTGATAATATGCTTTGAGTAATTCAAGAGCTGAAAGTAGCTGAAAACCTTTTTTTTTTTTTAATCCAGGGTATTACTTTATTGCCTTTCATTGCCTTTAATAGCACAGTGTATGTAAACACCTCTCACTAGTTGGGGTGAAAAATGATTAACAAGGGTTACATCTTTTCACTGGAAACATGTATTAGGCTTTCATGTAAAATCTGGTTTTCTTTCCCTCAGCGTGGGTATAAAAATGAACAAGCAAAACTTCCAGCATATACCAGCCAATTTCCCATTATAATCAGTTTGAAAATTGGGTGCTTTCTTGAGGTTTACAAGCTCAAAGGGAATTCAATTGTGCCAAGTATTTTTTTCCATGTAATGTCAAAAAGTACATTAACCATCCTCACCAGTTCCAGTAGGAAATGAACTGTTACCTTTCATTTTCTCTTTCCTGTTCCATCCTCCATTATTCTTTCTTGCTTATTTCTTTGAAGTGGTGAGGTACACTTTTCCCTCCTCTCAGTAGGCCAAATCCTTAGAGGAATGGGAAAAAATGGGCCCACCTTTCTCTTTGAAATTATACTCCTTTTTTTTACCCTAGGATGACTTCTGTTCAAACTTGCTCAGACACAGATGTGCTCTTACTCCTCTTGTACTGTGTGTGTGGACAAAAATATTTCTGGACCTATGTGTCCAAGCCTTGTTTATGGGGCCAATGTTTTCAGTGATTTTTTGTTTAGGGGTGGCTGGGTGTTTGTTTATTTCTCTTGGGTGGTGGGCAGTACGCTTCTACTTCCAGTAGTAATAGTAAAGCAGAAGATGCCTCCTGCAACCTGAACATCACCACAGTGGCCTTCATTTGTTTTCTTCTTGCTCAGTTTTTTCCCCCTTCATTTCTGTTGGGTTTTTTTGGCTTAACCTACTGGTCTTTTTGGTGCTGCTTCAGTCAGCAGCTTTTTAAAATCTGAGTGACCCTTCAATTCTTGTTCTTTAAAATACTTAATATTACGTAGATTAAAAAGAAAGCTACAAAGATCTATCTTAAGGTACTTATAAGCTGTGGAGCCATATGATGTCAGCTTGCACATGCTGGCCAATTGGCAAGCTGCTGGTTTTTGTCTCTGAGCAGTCATTGCCTTCTAAGTGATTATTGCCAATATAAATGCTGACCTTTGCTGCTCTCATTCTGCATGACCATGTATAATTCTTCTTTTGCTTTGAGAGCTCTGCTAGAGAGAGGCAGGGATATGTGACCATAGAAATTGTGTTAAAGGCTCAGATTATGTTATTTCTGAAAAAGCTTGATGCTTTACTGGAATTAAATGTAGCCAATTGTGAGACACAGTGATCTGAATTTTTTCAGAGATTCACTCATGCCCTGAATAATATGAGCATTTCTACAATTTTCCCCTGCTACTGAATGCAGTTTTGTATATTCTTATTAGGATTAAATAGTTTTATAATTATCTGAAGTCTTCTAACTCTTGACTTCATTGATATATTTTGATTTATCACCATTTTTATAGACAAACTGCACAACTTTCCACCTTGAAAAAATCAGATATGCAGTTGTGTATTTCAGCAAGCTTATTCTTCATGCTTGCTTGAATCCTGCAATGCCATTTTTTTTGTCTGTTTTCCATCAATATTTAAAAAGCCATCTTTTTTCTCCTTTATGTGCTTGTGGAGCGTGTGTTTTTTTAGTGTTGAACTCTATACTCTGAAGAGAATTTGTGCAGAAAATGTGTTTCTAGCCGACTGCAAGGCTAGGCACAAGATGTTGTATTAGCTTTCAGTCAGTAGCTTAATGTGTGTCCTGGCAATGTCTCAATCCATCTATACCCAAATAACACAAGCATCTTTATTGTGTATTTATATTCAGTGCTTTGGGAGGAGAGCTTTAAAGCAGGTATTTAGGTTAACAAAAAAGTCTGTGTGTTAAATGGGTCCTGTGGAAGGATGATTTGATTTTTGCACTCTAAGGAAAAATTAGTACACCAGAAAAAGTAGGTCCAAAATTGACACCTCTGGGATTGAATCCCAACAAAAAATGCTGAATTAATGTATTTGAGTCTGCAAACTGACTTGGGCAATCCACTCTCCAACTGGTGGCAATGCTATATGGAAAAATATAAGTCTACCTTCAAACTGCTGTAAAAACCTGAGGATGAAGGTACCATGAGAGTTTAGTTGAGCTACACTGGCTGTTTTCAGAATTCATAATATCTCAAGGGTAGAATTATTGAACAGAGTATCCATGACAGAGATTATGTCAACATGCAGCTAAAAAAAAACAAGAAGCAGGGAAAGAGAGGAAGGCATCCCTCAGTTCTAATTTTCTCCTTAGATTTGAAGTTACTTTTGCTATAGGGATGCCCTTTGCTTCATAATAAAGTAGCATGCCAGAATTAAATGCAATGTGGATTTTTTAAAATTGACTGTAACAGTCCATAGCTGCTGTCTTTGGTGGAATACTTTCAGGTACAGTGAGAGACTGTATACCCTGATTTGCATAATTAAAAGAAAACAGCAAATTACACAGTGGGTGCCTGTCAAGTTTCTCATCCATATTTATTTAAATATCAGAAACAACTTCCTCTAACAAGTATTTCAGAGCATTAATTAACTCAGGTTATGGTTTTCAAATAAATATTTACAGATAAATCGAGGTATGGTTTTATGTTTTACCACTGAAGGGTAATGTGGTTGTCTGGTGTCTGTAGTAGTGCCATCTGGTGACTAAAAGTTACTATGGAGCCTTCCCTCCTGCAGGTGGAAGGGTATAGGATGGGTTTGGCCAAGGACTGAATTCGAGAATCAGGAGAAACTCCTCCAGAAGGTGCCTTGGATCTTTGCATGAGGGTTATTGTCCACTTCTGGTAAAAGCAGTGCTGAGACTGACACTTTGAAGAGGCTGTGAATCGATTTTAATGCTTGAATGATTATCTGAACTATTGAACTACTGCAGTTTATAATTTGTCAGAACTGAATAAGCTGGCTTCAAGGTAATTTGGGCTGAGGCAGCAATACAGTTTTGGAATCAGTGGTCATCACCTTGACTTCCAGCTTTTTGCTGACAGGCACCAGGTTTAAAGAATGGACTCCTTGCTACACATTTGCACTATGGTTTTGCTGTAGGAGACAACTCTCTAAGCCCTTTCAGACTCCTTCCTTCACTCATCAGTTATTAATGTACTGTCAATAGCATATAGATATGCTTTGCTCACTAGCTATTTGCTAAAGTCATTTTAGGGTTTCTAAGAAAAACCGGATTTTGAAGAAGAAGAGTTCTTTCCAGAACATGGTCCAGGAATGGTTTGAAATCATTTTAAAAACAGGAGACAAACTCTCCAGTCTCCCATCCTTTATACTAGAATGCTGTCTTGTATATTTTTTCCTCCTTAAGTACTTGTTGCTGAAAATAGTGTTCTGTCATCATGTTGCAGTGATGGCTTGTCTTATGGCACTTCAGCATACCCAGTAATTGAACCTGTGATTCCTCAGTGTTGTTCTTCCTGTCTTTTCCTGCATTTTCCTGCATAAAGGCCAGGGGAGAAGAGAACAAGGTACCTGGTTAAATAACAGTCTAGCAGGAAATGAAGAACATTGCTCAATGAGAGAGGAAAAAGTAACCTCTTCCTTCATTTCTGGAGGTGGAGTTTCATGCGAAACCTTTATAACAATGCTCAACAAACATCTCTGGTGCTCAGTTCCCTAACTCTTGAAACCCAGAATTTCCCCTTCAAAGGTGCAAAGAGAAGTGATCCTTGGGCTAATTTTACCTGTTTTGGGTCTGGGATTGAAACTGTGTGCAAAAAACCAAACCAACCTGTTCTCACAGCACAAGTGAAACCCTGCAGACTTTGTTGGACAAATGAGAGACTGGAGTTTATTCTAACTGCTTTGTTAATCCCTTCTTATTGTCTTCAAGGAAAATAATTTATTTTGACAACTCCAAGAAAAAAATAATGTATGTGAAAGATATATATATATATATACACACACACACATATGAGTGTATGTGATAAAGTCCTGATAACAAGTACCTGCTATATTACTGTGAAACTTAACAATATATCATAAGAAGTGACATCCCTTTCCATTAAAATTTTGAGAATAGCAATTTCTTCCTGAAAAAATACTTGTGAGTTTATAGGTGTGTATTTTGCAAGTGCATACATGACTATGTGCATGTATGGATACACACAGACTCCTAGAGAAGGCGCAGAATTTCTCAGAAGAAAGCCTGGCCTCAGCTGTCAAGTGTGGATGCTCAGTGCTTTTTGGAAACTGCTTCTTCAAATCACTCAAGCTGAAGAGTCTTGATCTGCAAGCACTCAGAATCCCTGTGCATCTGTGGAAATTCATGGCCACATATCGATAAGGTCTGTGCCAGAAGACAAATTTTGAAAACCATATATAGAATCTTGTATGAGTAGTTATGTGTTGCTTCAGCAATATGGAACCAAAATGGAGCCTGGAAAAGGTGTTAATGGAAGAGGATTCTCCATTGTGTGCTGAGTTCAAAATTAGAAATGTTCATTTCCAAATCTAGTTTGAATATAGCCTGGAATAATGCTATGACTGCACTAGGTTACCCTTAAAATCATTATATGCTAAAATTCAAAAGAGGTTTCAATTAGTTTTGTATAGTGTTTTTAATAAATCTTAACAAATGAATGAGAATACCACTTATCCAAGAGTAATAGACTATGTTTCTTAGTTACAAAAGCTCTCTTCAGAAGTATGTCATCTTCCATAAACAGGGCTTACTGGATTTAATCAAAAAGCATGATTTAAAAAATGCATTCAAGTATGCTGGTTAAGGCATTACAGTGAGACTTTTTATTGCACACTGTATATCAGCTTAGTCTGATCTTAATTTCTTTGTCCTTCTGGTTTATTTGGATTGAAGAGAGATAGAGTCATCAGGTGTTGAATTTTGGGGGTGATTAAGTGTTGTGTTAGCTATACATGATATTTGTTTTTCAAATGGAGTTCAGTTCATCTTCACAGAGGCAAAGAAGATGTAAAAGTGTGGGGGAGAAAGGCTGTTGTTCCTATAGAGGCAGCCACCCCTGAAGCACCATTAATCATACCCACTATGTCCCCGTGGTGGCAAAAGCCATGTCTCCAGCTCCCCATGCCAGTCCTGATGGGCAGAAACAGTTCCAGGGCTTGTTCCTTTTCATCCCTCTGCTGTTGGGGTGCATGGGCTGGGATTTTATGGTCTGTTCCTATGTACCCCTGTTGCACCTGTTGTAATGGTTCAGCCTTTGGAGAGTGTTCTCTCCCCTCCCTGGTTCTCCTGTCAATCCTATTCCCCCGCCTTTCCACCCCATGCCAATCACCCTTGTCCCTTCCCAAGTTACCAGAAAGTTCCCTAGAATTCAGACTGTGATAGGGCCTCCTACCCTAAACCCTCCTTCTCTTCTCCCTGATTAGGAGAAATCCATGTCCTTCTTCCCTGACCCTCCTACCTTCTCTCTCCCCATTGGTTTCTGTTCACCCCTCCCTTTCCCTTTATCAATGCCTGCCTGCAGCTTCTCCGAGCTCTCCCCGGAGCTGTCTGGCAGGTGCAGGGACTCCATCTACCTCGTTCCCCCGCAAGGGGAAATAAAAGACTGCTTTTGACCCTCCGTGGAGAGTCGCTCCTTCCTTCACCATTGTCGCCTTTCCTAGCGGGGTCACCGAGGTCCACCCATGAAGGCGCAGGTCTGCCTTCCATGGCGCTATACTGCGGATGCCGTGGACCAGTGCCTTTCCGTTGTTCGCCGCTCGCCTTTGCTAGCTGGGCTTGGAGCTGCTGGCTGCCTCCCACAGTCAGTAGGCGAACCGCGACACTCTGCTTCTTCCCTCAAACAATGGCCCAGGGAGAAGAGTAAGCTTCTTCCAGGGTAGAGGAATTATTGTGGAGGCAAGCCTGTGCAGAAGCACAGTCCTAAAGATAAAGTCAGCTACAGCTAATTGATGTTAATGAAGGGAAGAGGGAAGAAAAATGCATGTATAGCCTTATTGTTATGGCTGAGACCTCCCTCATACTCCCCCACCCTGAGCATTCAGACCATGGAGACTCCAAATTCACAAGGTTGTTTAAATGGAAGTCATTAGGCAGAGGCTGGGCTGTCTGAATTTGGGCTTTTGTGCGTCTGCGTTTGTTCCCTTCAAAAAATATAGGAATTTCTTGCCTGATGGCCAGAGTTGAAGGCAAAGGACGTATCAAGTACCTGTGACATTTTTGATTCAGCTGTGAGACTCACCTGCCAGCCTTTGGACAGGGATCAGTGAAAATGCTAAAGTCCACAGCAGCTCCCTTTCTTAGCCTTTGCATCTGGACCACAGTGTTCTTGAGGGGAAGTAACTACCTGTTTGTACAAATAACAAATCTCCAAGACAGCATGTGAAAATGATCATGAGTGACACTTCCTTGTGTGTTTTGGAAGAGGACTGGGCAAAATCTTCACCTTGCTTTTATCCAGACTGTTTGAACCCTACTATTGAGAACAAACAAGCTAACCAATTTTTTAAAAGGCAGCTTCCTCAGCATAGTTCACTTTTTAAAATGTTTTTGTCAGGCTGACAAAGACCTGTGACTACCATAAGTATGAGTGCAAAGGAGTGACTCATTAGACCCCAACATCTTGTGGGTCAGACTGATGAGTTATGAGTTGTATTTTCAAAGCTGTCTTTTGTCTTGGAGCTGTCTTTTCTAGGGATACAGGCCTATCTAAGACTTGAAAACTCAGACGCTGAATCAGGATGGTTTGGGTTGGAAGGGACCTTAATGATCATCTAGAAAGTTTTGTGTATTTGTTTATTTCTAGTTTAGTGCTTGATGATATCTTCATTCAGACAGGCTTGAACTTGTGCGTTGTATGTGTGAATGGAGTTGCTGAAAATGACAGTCAGGGGCAAGCATATACTTCCCTTATATGAAGTAGGGACTTAGGATGTTGAATATTTCACTTGTGTGAATATTTCACTTGAACGGGCTATATCCCTCATGCTTCCAAAGGTTCTTTGGGAGGAGAGGAAGGTGCTTGGCTATGCAATCATACAGTTGTAGACTCCAGATCCATATTTCAACTCAGGAAACTAGGAGGTAGGATGTAATTTCAAACCGTATGTGGCTACGACGTTGTATATTGGAATGACCATTCTTCTGACAGTCATCTTACATATAAAAAACAATTTTCTTCTTGCACAAATGAAGACCGTGTCTTTTATACAGGGCTTCCTTTTGCTGTGGATCACCTTGTTCCCATCTGCAACTGCCTAAAAATAGATAACGTGCAGAACTCTTTACATCAAAAATGAGTTTCTTGTAAAAGGAAATGGACTGAGGATATACAGAAAGCTGTGCCTGATTACTGGTAGAGGCTAATTATGTATAAGGTACTTTCCTTGTTTTTTCCTTTCCCTGCCTCCAAACCCTCACCACTGCAGGATTTACAGTAGTTCTAATATTATGTGTCTTCTTACCATGAATGAATGAATGCAGAGGATGCCCTTTCCCCTGTGCATCTCTCAGTCACTATATTCAGCTGCCTGCTTTTATTGGGCTGTGTTTGCTGTGGCAATGTGGGACGCAGCCTGCGTCTGTCAGATGAATTTCCTTCATGGTTCCCTGAGGAATCATCAGGTCACAGTGAGCATCTGTAACACTGCCATGCCTCCTGTGCTGACTCACCCCCACTGCTTATCAATGGAGAGCTTCAATGACAGTCAAAGGGGCATGGGGAGCTTTTGCTATTTTTAAATATTTGCAGTATAAGTGAAATGTATGAATAAGTCAATATTTATACAAAGAAAGAATGAGAGCAAGTGTTTTAACCCCCCAGTATTGTATGTCTGTCCCATTCTGGATTTATTCTTCCTTTTATCTGTGCATAGCCAAATAATAAGGGGAGAAGTTCCAACAGACAAGAATGAAAGACACTTTATGTCTGCCTCTGGGGAGATACGGAGAACAGTTTTCTGTGGTGAAAATGCTGAAGTTTAATTCTGTTGTCTTTATTTTGCGGGCCAAGAGGTTTGAATTTCCCAATGCTTATTGGTGTTTCTCCTCTGTGTTACTAGGGGTAGGACTGCCTTTAAATCCAGAACACAGGAGACTTGTTTTTTACTGAAGCCTTCAGTGGGTTTCGGCAAAATGTGTAGCTGGATAGAATCCTCCAGCCTTTCTGGATGGATAACTAGATCTGCAAGTCTACAGACAAATTCTGCCTTCTCATAAAAGAACAAGTTTCAGCTTAAATTCAGAAATATGTTCTTTGAAAGGGATGTGTTTTAATTCGTTTAAAAAGTACGATTTTATGATGATTAACTCTTAGATCTACTTCAGAGCAATTTCAAAAGAGGCAGAATGTGGGCAGGTACCAATTACCTGTCACAATTACTGTGCATCTTATTGTACATATTTAAGAAATTAATGACAGCAGGTGGTTAGAACTGTCTCATTGCTACTAATTAATATGATAAGTCTTCAGTAGACCATTGGCAAAATAAGAATACCAATTAAATGTGATGTCAATAATTATTAATTATAGGAGAACAGATATACTTGAAGTCCAGTAACAATAGTGGGAAGCTGTGCTTTCTTTCAGAGACATTTCAGTGCATCTACTACTTGAAAAGAAGTGTATATTTTATCTTAAATATTTATTCAATGGAAATCATGCCTAAGAAGTGCATTCAGTTGTCCTTGAATACTAGAAATTGAAATTTTGTGCCTGCTCGATAACTTTCTCATCATCCTTCTTGTATTTGGACCCATTCAATGTTGTTACCAATAGGACAGAATAGCACATATGGAGAGTTTATCTGCCTAAGTGTCTAGTTGATATAGACTCAAGATAATGTTTCTCAGTGTATCTTCAGTTATGATCTCATCTTCTTAGTATTTATCTCCTTTATCCCTACAGTAACAGCTATTCAGGGTGGAAGGAACAGACAGTTCTTCATATGGACTTCTGGTAGAATAGATGTACAGATTATATAAATTGACCAAATATGACAAAATTACTACAGAAATATTAAAAATCAGAGTAAGAGCAAGGATACTAGAAAAGAAAATCTGCCTGATATGCCTGATGTTTACTGTTGGCTCCAGTTTGCACTTGCTTAACCAAACCTGGTGGTTTGACTCTGCATGACACGATGGGACTCAGCATGGTGTCAAGCACTCTTACAGAGGAGGAGTGTTGCAGTGTAAAGTCTCCAGTGTTTGCTGGAGCACTGCCCCTCAGCTCAGGCATGAAGCTTGAGGGAGTTCCAGAGGAAGGACACAGCCCTACAGGGCTGGGGACAGAGAGCTGCCCAGGGCCTCTTGCTGAAGTTAGGGCAGAGGGAGATGCTGTCCCTGTCTGCACAAGGTGTGCACTGATAGGATACTTGTGTCACTACACTGAAGTCAGTCTGGAGGAGGTCAGCTAATGTGCACCATTGAGGAAGAATAAAAAAGCAATTGAGAGGATCTACAGAGACCTTGTGGAGAGGAGAGCCTGAACTCCCAACTGCACAGAGGAGAGGCAGCCAGAAACCATTTGGTTTGATGGAGAAGATGGGAAACTTACTCCTTTTCTTTGCAGCAGGAGAGTGGCTGGTTCTCCAGCTACAGATCTGCAAGTGAAGGGTAGTTCCCATGTCCTACTAGCTAATGGAGGGCAGAAATTCACATCTCTGTAAGTACTGAAGTCACCTGAGACTGAGCTAAGCAGAGAGGCAAGCACTGCCAGTAGATTGAGGGAAGTGATTACCCCTCTGTATCAGTGTGGGATTCTGGGCTGGTGGGCTGCCAGGTCATCCCACAATGTCCTTTCTTGCTGTCCGTCACCACCAAAGAACAAGCCGGAGTCCGTCTTTTTCGTGTTCAGAGTTGTTTATTTCTTATCAAAACATTTTCTTTCTGAGCTGCAGAGGTCTGATCAGCAGCTCAGGTTCTGCCCTTCTCCTCCCCACGGGGAGGTGTCTGAGTTCTTATAGTAAAAGTTACGTATTTCATGTTTACTACAATGTTCCAATACCTATTACTAACGTAAAACCACTTGTGACTATTCTCTACCTATCAAACGTGTCCCCACCACCAGAGAAAATGGAGAGACAGAGGAACGAGAAAGAAGAACAAGGCACGCCTAAAATTCCTCCATCTTGTCTTCTGGCCTCCCATCCTAAAACCTAAAAATCTACTTTTCCACCCTGTGATAAGCTAAATATCATTCTACTTAAATTCTTGTGGCTTGCAAATTCTCAGATATTGATGACAATTTTCCCCAAGGGCTAAAAACAAAGGCAAAGGTGTTTTTCCTTCCATGCAAGGGTCTCTGAGCCCCCTGCCAGGGTCTCTCATCACCCAGGACAATCCAGAGGATGTCCTGGATTCCCACATATCAGCATTTGTTAGGCAAAATCTAGAGTCCTATTTTCCTGCGGCATCTCAAATATAAAGATAAATAAAGATATTGATGAACTGGAGCAAGTTTTGTGGGTGGCCCTTAAGATGCTGGAGCACTTGTCCTGTGTAGCCTGTTAAAGAGAGGATGTGGAGGTGAGCCCCCAAATTCCGGCTAGCTTTCCTGGGGGCTCTTGCTTGCAGGCGCAGTCCACAGGTTTTTGCCTGGTCTCTCCTCGCTCGGTCAGCAAGGAGGTAACAGGCTGGGTTTGGCCAGCACGTGATGGCTTTGTTCCACAAAAGGAGCCAGAGTCAGAGCAACTTGGATAAAGATGGTCTTTATTCTTCTGAGGTCAGCATCCAAGTCAAAGCATGGCTTGCATTCCTCAGGAAACTCCCTCGGGGCGTGGCCCCGCGTGCCCAGTCAGAGAGCCCGGAGGGTTACATGACATATGAATGGGCCAACTGGGTCTGAAATGGTGGGGTTTTCCCAGGGGGCAGCAAATCAGGGGACTTCTACAGGGTTTCTTCGGAAAGGACAGCAGGGGCGAGGGGGCGTGGGGATGCTGAGAGTATTCTCGCCATTGGATTGGGTCAGGAGAGGATGGTCTGGGAGAACCCATCTGAGGGGAAGGGGCAAAAGGGGGTGAACTGGGATAAACCATTTACAAATGAATATAATGATAAAGCATAAATTAACACACTTCCACAAGAGGACTTCACAAGGACCTCATAGCAGCCTGTCAATACAAGCTTATCAAGAGGATGGACATGAGCTCTTCTGTAGTGAGTCATAGAAGCACAATAAAAAAGGATGTAAACGGACTGGATACCTCCTGATGCCTCTTCAGATTTTAATTTCACATGATTCATTTTCTGTGATCATAATGAACTTCCCCTCACCACAATGACCCATCCTTGATGTACTGAGAGTTTTTAACTGAGCCTTGTGCTGATGTACAGTGAGCAATGGTGGCTTTGACAGTGTATAGGTAACTGCTGGTTTAGGACAAAGGAGGAGAAATGTCAAAGCAGGAGTGGAAGGGTGAAATATGATGTAACAGGGAAAGAACGTTCTTTCAAAGTGTTCTGGATTCTGGAGTTAGGAATGGAAAGCCATCCAATAAGGGAAGTGTTCACAAATTATCTGGGTTGGAAGGGTTTCACAAGGATCATCAAATGCAACTCTGAAGTGAATGGCCCAGGGATTGAGCCCACAACCTTGGCTTTATTAGCACCATGCTCTAACCAACTGAGCTAATTCAAATGTTTCCTTTTGAGGAGTAAATATTGCCAAGAAATCCTTTGGTCTCTGTGACGGTCATAATAATGTCAATTTTAATATGTGAGACTTCATTATTAGTATTCTGCTGGATACAAGTGATTGAACATGAGAGAAATAACTGCAAATAATGTTTCCTGATGGAGGTGGAGAGGCTGCCCGTAAAGCTGTATTCTGGGTGGCCTTCCAGATTTTATGAAGGTGTTGTTTCACATAATGGGGAGACTTTGGGATTTTGTCAGCTTTCTTTGTAATTTTGTTTTCATGCAAGAACCTTCCATTTTGCTTGGTAGCAGACTAACCATCTCTCCACTTGCGTTTCTTATGGCATGTGGTCATGAATGCTGCTGCTCAAACGCTGCTGCCTCTTGTATAAAAGAGGTTTCTGCTGTGAGGGCAGTCAAAGTGCTTTATAGCATTTTATTAATTGTCAGTCAGGGCAAAAGCCAGACTTTTTCCAAGGGGTTCAATGGTCAATATATGATTATTTTTCTGTTTTAAATGACTACAAATCCATTGTTATTGAAAAAGAATCAACACTCTCCTCCCAGCACCTCGAAATTTCACTGAGAGAAGCAGTGAAAACAAGACGTGATTTATTTAGGGTACAAATTAGAGAAAAAAGACAGATTATCTCTTTTTCCTGTGGCTGCCCTTCTGTCTGTTCGAACCTTTGAATGTAGTTCAAGTAAAGGTATCAAAGGTGGAAAAATATGGCATAGCATGTGTAGATTCTGTGATCACTGTGGAACTTCTTTTGTAATGCAAATAGTGGGGTAGTATTAGGAAGCAAGGCTGGATGCACAGAATTTCAAGCAGAAAGTCAAACCCAGCTGAAATTATATCTTAATGGGGACAGAAGACAGTGGACAGTAGGACATGAAGCAGTCTGTGGACAGCAGGAGATGGACAGACTGAGATAGTATCTCAAAAATAATCTGCTGTTGGTGCTGTCTGGATCAGCTAGAAACCAAGCAATGTTTGCTAAACTCTTTTGACTTTTTTTCCTTACTTCCTCTCTTCCACATGCCATCCTCCTCCTTTAACTAATGTGGTTGTGGTGGATTTTTTTTGGGTGCTGGTCACTTACCCAGACACTTCTTGCTGTGAGGTACGGTCAGGAGAAGGGTAAAGAAACTTTTATTAGTAGTAATTAATAAGGAAAAGAAAAAAAAGAATAAAACCAAAATTATTCAGGACACTTCTTTTTGCCCTACAACTTTGTCTTTCTTACTGACAATGTAAAGGAACAGAACTCAAAATTTTCAGTTTACTACTTTTAAAATAGTCTTTTTTCAGTTTACTTAGGGAGAGAAGTTTTTCTTGGAAATGGAGGGAGGACTGAAGCACAGAAAGGGTTAACATCTCACCCAGGCTTGTAAATGGTCACCCTGCCACCACTCTGGCCGGGACTGCAACTTCTCTCTGCCCGATGACTGTGGGCAGCGCCCAGAGGGGCGGCCCGGCGGCTTGGCTAGATGGCAAGCAGCCAGATGGGGGGCGGGGTGAGGGGTGAGGGGGGTCTCTCTCTCTCCTTCTCCCTGCCTGGAATAGAATGCGGGCAACTCCCACGGGAGTGAAATCCCGGCTGC